>JAJIBD010011674.1:0-60248 GCA_021461705.1 Cryptotis parvus | reverse complement strand
AGCTGGACACAGCTTGATCCCCCATGATGCACAGGTGCTTAGCGCCTTCACAATATCTCAAAACCTGGTATACCATAAACATGTGGGAGTCAGAGCTTAGGTAAGATAGAGAAGGGAACAGTGTGCTAACAATTGTCAAAAATGATAATACCAGCCGAGAACTGAGCATTAAATATAGGCAAAAAGATACATGATACATGATAACCTCTAAATGTATATATTGCAATCCAGTGTGCAAGAAAAAGTAAGAGAGAGAAGGGATAAAGAACCTGCCATAGAAGCAGGCTAGGGAGGGGGATGGAAGTGGGGACATTGGTGGTGGGAAATGGGCACTGTGGAGGGATGGGTGCTGGAACACTATATGATTGAAATTCAAACATGAACATCTTTGTAATTGTATACCTGACGGTGGCATAATAAAAAAGAATAAACAAAAGAAATAAAAAGACCCATGAGGAATTTCCTTTTTCTTTGCAGAGAGAACTCAGTCCAGAAATATTGAGGTTGATGTGCTGGTCCAGTCTTGAGAGAAACCCACTCAACAAGTTCTGTTTTGGGCAAGGATGGTGCCATTCAGGGCCAACGTTCATCTCTGTGCCTGTGCTCAGGTGTTACTCTTGATGATGCCCTTGGCACAGTATATTGTGCTGAGTATTGAACTAAGGTTAGCTACCTGCAAGGCCAGTGCCATAATACCTGTGCTATTTCTTTGGGGAATATTCCTGGCTCTGGAATTGTCATTACACCTGGACTATTATTATATTTGGGATAAAATATAATAAGTAGCATCATCAAGAATTCTTTTCCGACAGAGTAAGAAATTTAGCAGCAGGAAAAACAACATTACCAAGAGTTCCATTGGTTATGAACATTCCTCCAAAGACTAGAAATTGAGCTCCCGTTCGACCCAGCCATACCACTCCTGGGAATATACCCTCATAAGCCCCAAAAACACACAGCAGCAACACCATCTGCACTTTTATTTTCATGGCAGCACTATTCACAATAGCCAGAATCTGGAAACAATCAGAGTGCCTCAGAACTGACGACTGGATAAAGAAACTTTGGTACATCTACACTATGCAGCTGTTAGGAAAAATGAAGTTATAAAATTTTCCTATAAATGGATGGACATGGAAAGAATCATGTTGAGTGAAATTAGCCAGAAGGTAAAAGACAGATATAGAATGACTGCATTTATTTGCTTAGCATAAATATATATATGTATATATAGATAGATTTTCCACTTCTGGACTTCCCTCTCGTCAGAACTCCACCCAGCAGACCAGCCCATCACAGCCCGGATCACCGACACCCACCCTGCCGCAGCTTTTTCCTCAATCCGGCCCAGGTATGCTGGTCCAGAGACTCTCACACATGGGGCAGAGCTGTTCCTTGCTCTCCCTGTGCAAAGCCGTTCATGAGGCAGTCGGGAGGCATGGTGGGTTCTAGCCCTGGCCTACCACCTCGGCAGAGCCTCACAACAAGCCAGACCACCGCTCCTCACTCCACAGGCGCCGCCATTTTTCCACTTCTGGACTTCCCTCTCGTCAGAACTCCACCCAGCAGACTAGCCCATCACAGCCCGGCTTGCGCGGCCGCTTGCGCCACGCTGGGTTCATCAATAAATGCTTTATTTGGAGGTGTTTAAAAAGAGTTTGCCTCCCGCTCGACAAGCCTGGCAAGCTTCTCGTGTTGTATATATGCCAAATTCCAGTAACAATTATATTGGGTCATTCCCATGACCTAATATAATGGTTTGAGGCTCTTTGTGTTCCTGTAGCAAGCCGATGCCCCTGGCGCTACTGGCATGAGACAGGACATATAGCGATATTACTGGTGCCCGCTCTAGCAAATAGATGATCAACGGGAAGATCGTGATTGTGATAGATAGATTATATTATGATACCAATATCCAAGGTCAGGCAAAACATGAATTAGGAGGTCTTGTCAATAGGTGGAATCTACCACAAACGTGTAGGAGTCAGAGGTTTGGTAAGACAGAGAAGGAAACAGTGTGCTAATCACTGTCTTCCCATAGATCATCGAGGTCCATAATTATTATTGGTATTTGGCATGTCAAATGTGACATGGATAGCTTGCCAGGCTCTGCCGTGTGGGTGTGATTCTCTTGTAGTCACGTCAAAACTCAAGCATTTATTGATGAACCGTGCAGCCGCAAAACAGCCGCACAAGCCGGGCTGTGATCAGCTTTTCTGCTAGGTGGAGATCCGAGAAGAGGGGAGTCTGAATGTGTAAAATGATGGCCCTCATGGTGTGGGGTTCCTCTGGCTTCTTGTGAGGCTCTACTGGGGTGGCAGGCCAGGGCTTGACCCCCGCCATCCCTCCCTGGCACCTCGTGATCAGCTGGGCACAGGGAGAGCAAGTAGCAGCTTTGCCCCCATGTGTGTGAGTCTCTGGATCAGCATACCTGGGCTGTGCTTGAAAAAAGACTGCTGCAGGGTGGGTCACTGAGGAACCAGGCTGTGATCAGCTCTTCTGTTGGGTGGAGCTCTGAGGAGAGGGGAGTCTGGATGTGCTAATAGTCGTCAAAAATGATAAACCAGCCTAGAACTGAGCATATAGGCAAAAAGATACACATAACCTCTAAATCTATGTATTGTAATCCACAATTTGAGAGAGAAGGAAGAGAGAGAGAGAGAAAAGACAAAGAACCTGCCATAGAGGCAGGCTAGGGAGGGGGGAGGAATTGGGGACATTGGTGGTGGGAAATGGGCACTGGTTGGGGGATGGTTGCTGGAAAACTGTATGACTGAAATCCAAACATGAACATCTTTGTAATTGTATATCTCATGGTGGTATAATGAAATATTAAAAAATAAAAATCACTTGATCACTTGACTTCCCATAGATCATCGATTACTCGAGCAGGCACCAGTAACATCTCAATATGTCCTGTCACATGCTATATAGCCCAAGGGCATCTGCCCACTCCAGGAACATAAAGATCCTCAAACCATTACATTAAGTCATGGGAATGAGGTCTATAATTGTCACTGGTATTTGGCATGTCAAATACGACACGGGTAGCTTGCCAGGCTCTGCTCTGCAGGTGGGATAATCTTGTAGTCACCTCAAAACTCGAGCATTTATTGGTGAACAGTGTGGCTGCAAGCGGCCACTTGAGCCTGACTGTGATCAGCTCTTCTGCTAGGTGGAGCTCTGAGGAGAGGGGAATCCAGATGTGGAAAATGGCGGCCCTCATGGTGTGGGGGTTCCTCTGGCTTCTTGCGAGGCTCTGCTGGGGTGGCGGGGCCAGGGTTAGAACCCACCATCCTTCCTGGAAACCTTGTGATCAGCTGGGCACAGGGAGAGCAAGTAGCAGTCTGCCCTGTGTGTGAGACTCTTTCTGTTATTAGGTGATCTAAATAAATAAAGAGTTCCATTGGTATAGTGAGTATGAGGTGCCCGTCTGCCCTAAGGGAACGATCACGATCACGATCTTCCCGTTAATCATCTATTTGCTAGAGCGGGCACCAGTAATATCTCCATATGTCCTGTCTCATGCCAGTAGAGCAAAGGGCATCGGCTTGCTACAGGAACATAAAGAGCCTCAAACCATTATATTAGGTCATGGGAATGACCTAATATAATTGTTACTGGCATTTGGCATGTCAAATACAACACGAGCAGCTTGCCAGGCTTGCCGTGCGGGAGGCATATTCTTTAAACACCTCCAAATAAAGCATTTATTGATGAACCGCGCAGCGCCGCAAGTGGCTGCGCTAGCTGAAGCTGTGATGGGCTGGATCGGCTGGGTGGAGTTCTGAAGAGAGGGAGTCCGGATGTGGAAAATGGAAGCGCCCATGGACTCTTAGACATGGGGCAGAGCGGTTCCTTGCTCTCCCTGCCCAGCCATTCATGAGGCAGTCGGGAGGCATGGTGGGTTCTAGCCTTGGCCCACCACCCGGCAGAACCTCACAACAAGCCAGACGACCCCCCCACCCACTCCATGGGTGCCGCCATTTTCCACATCCGGACTTCCCTTTCTTCAGAACTCCACCCAGCCGACCAGCCCATCACAGCCCGGATCATCGACACCCACCCTGCAGCCGTTTCTTCCTCAATCCGCCCAGGTATGCTGGTCCAGAGACTCTTAGACATGGGGCAGAGCGGTTCCTTGCTCTCCCTGTGCCCAGCCGTTCATGAGGCAGTCGGGAGGCATGGTGGGTTCTAGCCTTGGCCCACCACCCTGGCAGAACCTCACAACAAGCCAGACGACCCCCCCACCCACTCCATGGGTGCCGCCATTTTCCACATCCGGACTTCCTCTCTCTTCAGAACTCCACCCAGCCGACCAGCCCATCACAGTCCGGATCATCGACACCCACCCTGCAGCCGTTTCTTCCTCAATCCGGCCCAGGTATGCTGGTCCAGAGACTCTTAGACATGGGGCAGAGCGGTTCCTTGCTCTCCCTGTGCCCAGCCATTCATGAGGCAGTCGGGAGGCATGGTGGTTTCTAGCCTTGGCCCACCACCCCCGGCAGAACCTCACAACAAGCCAGACGACCCCCCACCCACTCCATGGGCGCTTCCATTTTCCACATCCGGACTTCCCTCTCTTCAGAACTCCACCCAGCCAACCAGCCCATCACAGCCCGGATCATCGACACCCACCCTGCAGCCGTTTCTTCCTCAATCCGCCCAGGTATGCTGGTCCAGATACTCTTAGACATGGGGCAGAGCGGTTCCTTGCTCTCCCTGTGCCCAGCCGTTCATGAGGCAGTCGGGAGGCATGGTGGGTTCCAGCCTTGGCCCACCACCCCCGGCAGAACCTCACAACAAGCCCTAAGGAATTTACTTTGTAATTACCAAAATGACTGTAGATACCTGTTGAATTGTTTCCAAATTTCAGACAAGGAGGCTGAAGCTCTGAGTGGGAGGATGATGGAGTAAGAATCCAGAATGCCAAACTCAGGCAGTTTGAGTTGGTGCCTCTCAGCACTACAGTCTGCTGTTTCCAAAGCACATGAACTGTGACTTCACTAATGACATTACCTATATCAGAGTACTCTGACACAACAAAGGCTACCAGGGATGTGGAGCAAAAAGGACCCTCATTCACTACTGGGGGAATGTGAACTGTTACTGCTTCCATAGAAAACAGCTTGGATTCCTCAAAATATTAGATTGAAGAATGCCCTGAAAATTTTACTCCTAGCATAAAAAATGTAAGAAAAACAACAACAAAACACAACCCACTGATCCAGAAAGATCTTGGCATACCTATGGTCACTACAGTAATCAAGTATCCAAAGCAGACAGATGGATGGAGAAGATGTGTGGACTATATTCACAACGGAAATGTGCTCAGGTATAAGACAAAAATGAAGACTTGCTTTAAAGATATTGTGAGGCTAGAGCAACAGTAGAGCTGGTAGAGCATTTGCCTTGCAGGCAGCCGCTCCAGGTTTGATCCCCAGCATCCCATATAGTCCCGGAAACAAGGCCAGGAATAATTCCTGAGTGCAGAGCCAGGAATAACATATCCCTTACGCATCTCCAGGTGTGACTCCTCCCCCAAATAGCCAATAAATAAAAAATTGTGGTGCTGGGGACTGAACCCATGCATGTAAGGGTTTTCCCCGGGAGGGTAACATTTATCGTCTAACATTTTGCTTTCTGCTACAATATGGAGGAAATTAAAGGAGGTCATGTTAAGTGCAATAAGTTAGGAGAAAGACAAATGCTGGATGATTGTGTGTGATATAGAAAGAAAAAAAGCAAAAGACTGGACAGTGGCCTATGAAGACAAAGCATTAGATGTCAACACAGAATTGAAATGATCAAAAATGGAAACGGGGGAGGGGGGGGGTGAAGGGACCTATGGACTTTGTTGGAGGACGATTGATACTTCAGGGAATGGTAACATCCCTGAAACATAGACATTTATCACTCATTAAACAGTGTTACATCATCAATTAGGATAAATTATTGTGTCTGAAAGGACTGACCCAGTCGAGATTCCCACAGGCAAGTGAGTGGGGGGGTCCCTTTTCCCCACCCATGTCAGGGCTGGTTGTTTTTGCTCTGTGTGTCAGTGTCTGTTGTGGGATATCATGTTTTGACTTGGATTTCCTGATAATAACTATATAGGGCATATTTCCATAGACCGTTTTGTCTTTCTTGCAGAAGGTGCTATTATCTATTTCCTCATTCCCCCACTTTTGATATGGTTGGGTTTTTTCTTATAAGGTTTCGTCAGTGTTTCATATATCTTGTATATTAACACTTTATCAGATGAGTGGTGGGAAAATATTTTTCCCAGTCTGTAGGATGTCTTTTATTCTAGTCATTTTTTCTTTTTTGTGGTGAAAAATCTTCTTAATTTGATGTAGTCCCATTTCTTTACCTTTACTACTCGAGAATGTCATGCGACAATTAGAATGGGAAGTAATGGGAATGAAGATAGATGTTCAGCAACTACACCACCTCCACTTCGCTGATGACATCATTCTAATAACACCAAACATTAGCCAAGCAGCACAAATGCTGGCTGACTTTGACCAAGAATCTGGAAAGATAGGTCTACAGCTGAATCAGAAGAAAACTATGTTCATGAACTAGTTCCAGAGGCCCCATTCACTCTCAATGGAACAGACATCTCTGAATGCAGCAGTTATGTGTAGCTAGGTCGAGATTCAACATGATGAATGACCTAAAACCTGAGCAGCGCAGGAGGAAGACAGCAGCATGGAATGCCTTCAAGAGCATCGAAGAAATAGCTAAAAGGGCAAAAAGAACCTCCGGCTCCGGGCACATCTCTTCAACTCCACTATTATCCTTGCATTAACATATGCCTCAGAGACCTGGGCCCTATGAAAGCAGGATGAGAATGCTATTCGGGTCACCCAAAGAGGAATCGAAAGAGCTATGCTTGGAATATCACGCCTCACTCAAGTGAAAGAAGGAATCTGGAGTTCCGACCTCTGTCGCTATTCAAGAGTCAGGGAAGCTGTCTGGTTTGCCAAGGCATCGAAAATCAGATGGGCTGGACATGTAATGCGATTTGGAGATGACCGCTGGACTAGCAACATTACCGACTGGATCCCACGGGATGTCAAAAGATCACGGGGGCCGCCCACCTACAAGATGGTCAGACTTCTTCATCAAGATCCTGAATGAACGGTTTGAGGCTCTTCGTATTCCTGAAGAAACCAGATGCCATTGGACTATAATGGCACATGATAGGGTCAAATGGAAATATCAATTGTGTCCACTGGAGCAAATTGATGGATGAATAATGTGATGTTAATTGATCAAGTGATCATCTTGGAGAGGTTTTTTTCAACCAGTCTTTAATGCCTCTGGAGAGACAGTCCAGTGCTGGCTGTCCTGCAAGGTGATGGGGGCTATGGGGGGTTGTGTGGTGCTAACCAGCTGGGAGTTGCGCTTGAGATTCTCAGGAGGCAGCTTCTTGTGAAGTCTTGCTGGGATACAGGAAGTTCATACTAAGACATGCTTGTCAGGTCATTTACTTTAAGACACTACTGGTTGTCTCCCCTCTGCCTCGCTGACCTGTGATTCGCAGTTCTTTTTATGTACTTTTAGTAAACACTCTGCCCTTTTTAGTGTAGAGGCAGTACAGGCAGCTCTAACATGCCAGCAAAGTCAGGCAGTGCCAGCACAAATGATACCCCCAATCCACCATTATCTGAGTTTATTCTGATTTATGGAGGAGAACACCAAATTATTTAGTCCAAAGAGAGACAAGGACCAGTTCTGTGTGGACTTACTGGAGAGGAGAAGACTGTGCCTAAAGACTGGACTTGGGTAGCTTCCATTCTGGTCCCTCTTCCTTACAGGTTTGTGGGTATCATTTCTCTCCTAGCCAGCAGCTGGACAGTGACAGTGTCTCCTCAGGTCTACCACCAGTATCAGACTGGGTGTCCTGGTACTGCAAACCCACAGCAAGTCCCCCTGGCCTTCCCCACACAAATGCTCATGGGTTGGTCCCTTCTTTTCTCACTCAGTCTTGCTATGAGGACAGCTCTGAATAATTGATCCCAGCTCCTGCCCAAGTCAAGTTTAGATCCTGTGGTTCAGCAGAATGCCTTACTCCTGTTGACCTTCACCTTCAGGGAAATTGAGCATGGCCAAGTGATCAATAAAACTTCCCGTGCTAGCTGCAGAGGACAGGTGGCTGGCAGTGATTGTGCAGGAAGGGAATGGCTGATGCTGTTTCATGTGGGAAACTTGGAAATGGGGACTGGTGGTTTTGTGAAAAGCTGGGGGGTGGGTGGGGAGGAGTAAGAAAAGTGGAAAGACAGAATTTTGGGTGAACCCCAAACAAAGTGAACAGAAAAGAAAAGGAGCAAACAACAAGTAATGCAGGTGGGGCAGGGAAAGACAGACATTTGGGGATTAGGGGAATAAAGGAATGACAAGATTTATTCCTCATCCAGCAAATCGAAGGCTGCAGGATGTTCCATGCTGCTGTGGGCCCAGCTCCAGGAACTCCACATCTCTTGGGGAAGCAAACAACTTAATAACATAAGTCAGGCCAAAACAATGAGGCCAGGGTTGGGGGGGAGGTGAATGATACACTTGGGTTCCCACGGAGGTTTGGGGTGGAATACTTGAGTGACAACTGTCTGCCAAAAGGGTGTCGGCTTGCATGGAATCATTTATGATTAAGAATGTTATTTGTTATCAGTGATAATATCTACAGTAGATTGTGCAGCATTCTTTTAAGCTGATTTGGCTGATTCTTTTTTGGCTTAATGATCCCATCTAATGGGAATTAAGACTCATGTTACAGATAAAAACATGGAGGAGGCCCTAGAGGTGGGGTGAGTAAACAGAGGGTACCAAAGCTCTCAGGTCTGATCTCTATTTCCTCTGATGGTCAGTATGTATCTGTTTCTTTCACTGTTTCTGGCTGCCCAGTATAGAGCAACACCTTCCACAGCTGGGGGAAATCTTTAGGGGACAGAGTTAATTAAAGGCAAGGGTTGTGTCTGGTCATTGTGACAGGTCCCATGATCTGAGATCCGAAGTACTGTATGAAACATGTAGCCATGTCTGTGCAGACCAGAAAGACAAGAGACAGGCAGCAAGCCCAGGACCTAGGGCTGATCTCCAAGAATCAATCCCATTTTTCCAGGAATAGTAGTGGCAGGAAGTGGCAGGAAGGTGGTTTAAGATTGAATCACATAATCTAAAGTCCCAGGGTGGGTACTTGCATGATCAATGAATCCAGCTCAATCCAGTTCCATTTGAACTGGGGACTAGTGGGAGATAAGGTGGTGAGAACAGAGTGGGTCCTTGCTCTGTCATTTAGGAAGGGACTTCTCTTTCTGGAATGCCTGTGATGGCTTGGCACTACCCAAGAGACACAAGATTTACACATAAGACTTAGAAATATAAAACCAGACAAGTACATCTGCCCTTATGATCGTCTTCTAGTGAAGATAGATGCGCAGTGGACATAATACTGAAATGAGCACTAGAGAACACATACAGCTATGCTTCTTTGTGTGAAGAAGAAAGTTGTAGGTGACCCTGCCCCATGGCAAGTCTAGAGAGCACATTTAGGGTAAATACTTAGCAATCTCACATGGAATAATTTCTTTAAGGTGCTGAAGAGATGTGGGAGAAAGACCATACAGCAGAGAAAACTCTTGCTGTTCTGTCTCCAGCACCATAAATTATCCCCTGAGCACCACCAGAAATGATCTCTGGTGAGAACCTCCCCCAAAACCCCAAAAATTAAAATGAAAGGGTGATGGAGTGATATTTGTGTTTGTCAAGGGAGTTGATGGTAGATGGTGGGGCATCTGTGTAGACCAGGACAGAGGTGATGAGCCCGGTGTTTGAGGACCAGAGGACCAGAGGACCAGCAGAATAAGGATGCAGTATTGGGGCGTGGATGGAGGGTAAGAGGTTACAGTTGGCTGGACGCTCCAGGCTTGAGGTCTTTCTGATCATGAGGTATACATGGAGTCCCTGGACAATGGAGGGGTTGCCTCTGTTTTAAATGATTGATTCAGATTCTAGGCTGCAAGTCCAAGTTGGCTGTAGTAACTGCATTGTCTGAGTCAAAGGTGATGATGAATCGTGACCTCAGTGGATACCTATGCTTGGTCCAAGCTCATCCACGTCTAAGGAAGAAACTACATAGTTTGCTAATGGATTAGATAGAATGAGATAAATAGAGGCAATCAGAACAGCTCCAAGGTTCTGGGTTAGGTTGCCAGTATCTGGGGTGGAAACTATTTAGGTAATGCATGTTTAAACAAGGTTATAAGATCACAGTGATTTGAACTGCCTGCTACAAAGCCAAGGGAAAGATGAAGTGTGTGGACAGTTCTCAGAACAAAAATGAGGGAGCTGGTTCCTGAACACTTACTCCAGAGGGTAACAAACTCATCAGTGGAACTTGAAGCCAGGAGATTAGAAGAGGTCATTAGATACTGGGGAAAAATGGTCTAAGAACCATCCAGTGATCTCCATGCTGCCATCAGAACTATGGTTCAAACTTTTCCTTTTCTGTATCTATGGGAGCCATTGGTAGGTTTTTGAGAAAAAAGAGACAAAATTTTGAGTGGGTTTCGTTGGTCAGTACTTTCTCTATTCTTGTCTTATTTTTGTTGTTTGTTTACTGTTAATTGCCTGCTTATACAGATGTCTTCTGGTGGTTTTATGACACAAACCAGAAAGGCCCGTCTGCATACTGGTACCAAACCATGGCCAAGGAAAGCAGGAAAAGAGAATGATAATGGCAAAGTGGGAAAATACAACCCAACCAATTTTCTTCACTCTCTTCAAAACAGAAACCACCAGATCAATAGAAAAGAAAACATAATTTAAGCCTGTAAAGAAGGTTTTGTGTTTTCTCCCTTCCCTGTTACTTTCTTTAACCGCTTGAAACAAGGCTGTGGTTTAGAATGCCTCCTTTCCTGGGTCTGAGCTGCCAGGGGTCAGCAAGGAGAATAGAGAGTTTTCAGTCTTTCAGAATTCTCCTTCCTGCTTAACTGTGGCAGGGAGGGGCACACTCTTTTCTATTTATCTGTACTGGTTAGCATCTTGGAGGTAACTCTGGAAACCAAGGAATCCAGGTACTTTGCAAGAAAGTTGGAGAGGTTACCATCCCCTGCAGTGCCTCAGTGGTTCCTTTTCTGTACATGTAGGATGCGATTCACAATAACTGTCACACATAAAGCACCTTTTGCCTACCATGGTAACTCATATTTTACCAACACAGGCACTTCACAATCAAAATTTATTAGTTTACTCTTTGATTTGGGGATGATACCGACAGTGCCCAGAGCTTACTGTTGGCCCTGTGCTCAGAGATCAATCCTGGTGGTGCTTAGAGGACTCTGTGGTGCTGAGGATTGAACTTGGACTGGTTGCATGCAAGGAAGTCACATTCCACATTATACTGCTCCAGCCCTAAACTGGTTCACATTCCCCACTCTACTGCTCCAGCCCTAAACTCCTCATGAAGTCTCAAAATAATCCTGTACAGTAAATAAGGTCTTCCTTACTTGTACTTTGTAGAAAAGAAATGAATGAACCCTGAGCCTGGGGGAAGGACCTGCTCACATCACAGATACCCAGCACCCCAAATCTCGCCCCAAATCTCATGGTCTGCTGGGATTCACTTCTCCAGAGCCAGTGCTCAGAACTTGCTGTGTAGCACTTCTTACCCAATGTTGAAGATATCTTCCAGCTCTGTCTGTTCCCTGAGAGAGTCTGTGATTCTCTCAGTTCAGCACTGAGCGTGAATATGTGCTCGTTAGCAGAAACGGAAGTAGGGATGGACCCTGCTACTGACCAACCACAGATTCATTCTGTCTCACAAAACTAGTCTCCTGACTCCCATAATGGGTTCCAACTCTCATCTTTATCTCTGAGCCATGAAGCATTCATTTGTGTTTTTCCTCTGTGTTGGCTGGCTCCCAGTCCACTCTGCTGGCTCCTACTGTAGGAAGAGTTCAAGAGGTAGGAGGTATCATTCAGCTATGTTGGTATGTGGTTCAACGAAAGGCCCCCACGGATGTGGTTCAGAGATACCTAGGCTGCTCTGGCAGTGTTGGGGAGTCCCAGGGGTGGACCCAGGATGTCAATGTGGTGCTGGAAATTGAATCGAGGTCAGATGAATGCTAATTATATGCTCTAAGTCCTTGCTGTCTCCTGGTTCTCCTAAGGACGTGGACACCGACTCTGCTCCTTGGCTTTTTTGGTGTGGATCACACCTGTTAATACTCAGGGGTTACTCCAGGCTCTGTATCACTGTATCACTTTCTTCCCGTTCATCATCGATTGGCTCAAGCAGGGCACCAGTAACATCTCCATATGTCCTATCTCATGTTAGTAGAGCCCAAGGGCACCTTCTTGCTCCAGGAACATAAAGAGCCTCAAACTATTCCATCAGGTGATGGGAATGAGGTCTAAAAGTGTTACTGGTATTTGGCATATCAAATACAACTCGGGTAGCTTGCCAGACTTTGCCATGTGGGTAGCATACTCTTGTAGTAATCTCTAAATCCAGCATTTATTGATGAACCATGGGGGGCCAAGCGGCCGGGAGCCAGGCTGTGATAGGCTGGTCTGCTGGGTGGAGTTCTGACAACTCCACTGCTGGGTGGAGTTTCTACATCCAGAGGGAAGTCTGGATGTAGAAAATGGAGGCCCTCATGGAGTGGGGGGTCATCTGGCTTGTTGCAAGGCTCTGCTGGGGTGCCGGGCAGGGCTAGACCCGCCATCCCTCCTGGGCACCTAGTGAGCGGCTGGGCATAGGGAGAGCCAGTAGCAGCTCTGCCCCATGTCTGTGAGTCTCTGGATCAGCATACCTGAGCATACCAGGCTCTGTACTCAGGAATTATTCCTGGCAGTGCTCAGGGTCCATATGGGATGCTGAGGATCGAACCTGTGTCTGCCATATTCAAGGTTAGCGCCCTTCTTGCTGACCTCACTCTGCAGCCCCTTTGCTCCTTTAATTCTTCTGGTATTGGTACCAACTCTGTCCCCCATCCCCACTCCAATGCCACCTTCCTCTGAGAGCACTGGAAACTACTGAAGTTTACAGACTTGCCTGTGGATCCTTTGTAGCAGGCGCCAAAATCTTTGCTCTGTTACTGAGATCTCTGCAATCAAGCCCCAGGGAAGAGAGGGCAGATCCAATCCAACAAGAGGATGTTGCAGACTCTGTTAGTAGTGATTCAAGACTAAAGCTGACCAGGGCTCATTTTGTTTTCCATTTGGCTGGCAGGCTGCAGAAGGAACCCTGGAGTAAAGGTTAAGGTCTTTGCCCGAATCTTTAATTCCAAATCCAGTTTGTGCAGATGCCTGTTAATCGGGGAGATATGGTAGTCCCCAGGAGGGTACTGGAGGCTGGCCACCTGCTCCCACAGAATCTTTTTTTGCCTTTTTTATTGTCTTCCCAACCCTCAGCCTCCTCCCGTCTTTGTGCCACACTCCTCAGGAGTTCTCCACTGTGCTGAGTGTTTCTGTAATCATTCAAATCCGTGCCCTTTTGACCTGCACCATTTGTGCATAAACTCTGGAGCTCAGGAGCCTTTAATCTGTTGGTTTTAGAGACTAAGTCCAGGGTGTGGGGGAGTGAGTCTCTAGGCCTTTGGAGATGGATTAGAGCCACATAATAGATGATGAGGGCTCCATTGTTTGGGGTTTAGTGGCCTATGATGTGAATAGGAGTGTCTGGACACTGGACACAGCTGCCCCTTTGAAGTTCTCTTATTTTGTCTAATTTTCAGCACTCCATGGAATGGGCACTCTTATACATTTGCAAGATGATAACCTGCTCTCTGCGCTGAAATTGGTTTCTGAGCCCACGCAGTCCTTCTCCCCCCACACACACACTTTCTGTATTTTCATCTTTGTCTAAGGAGAAAAGTCTCATTTCTACCAAAAGGCAGAAAAAGTAAGTCAGGTAGAACTATCCCCCATACTGCCCCATCATCATGGTTAATAAGGACAGTGTTAAAAGACTGTCCCTTGGGCCCTGCTTCCTTTATTTGCCTAAACTCAGCAGAGTCAGAGGCAGGTTTATTGTCTGCTTCCCCATTCGACATGCTGGTATGTTTGGTATGAGGTCCGTCACCTTTGGGCCTCCCGCCAGTGTGCACTGCATGAACTAGAACTTCCCTTGCATTTGCCAGCCTGCTTCTCAGTTGTCTGTTCCACCTGATGCCATCTGCCCACGTCTGTAGCTTTATCCTTTCCCTGTGGGGCCTCTTTCCTGAAGTTTCTCCTCTGCTTCTGGCTCCCCAGACTGCTGAAGAATCTCATCTACTACAGGCCTGGCTGAGGGAATCTGCTGCCTTGCGGACCCCCACTTGTCTGGCCTGGGGAAGCATTCCAGTCCCCATATCATACCCCAATCCCTAATCCCACTTCTTCCTCTTCTTCTGCACTCCAGGAATCACAGAGGCATGGTTGCTGAGGGCTGGATTTATCACCAACCTCGGTTCATAGCACACGATCATTCTTGAAAAGAGTCCCATTGATCCCCACAATGTGCTATCTTAATTTTCCCCTTCATCTCCCATCCCACTCTTGTTTCCTTTCCTCTATATTTCTTCACATGAATGTTGTTCATAAATCTCATCAAATGTGCATGCATCCTCATGAAACATGATGATGTATCATGGATGTATATAAATATAGAGAGATCTATATATCATACCTCTATATAAAGAAATGTATATGTGTGTATCACTGATTTATCTGAGGCTCTTTCCACCTTTCCTCTATCCCAGACAATTCCCCAGCAGACATCCTGGTCCCACAGTGATGTGAAATTTCCATAGGAAACACAGCTGGCAGGGTTAGTGCTGGGTTGTTGGGGATCTGCTGGGGTCCCTGACAGTATCAGAATGAAGTTCTTTTCTACCTCCGAGGCCACCGGGAATGGACGGAAACTCACGAATCCGGCGCAGTTCCAAAAAAGGTTTTTAATAGTACAAAAGAACTACCACCACCATCCAATATAATGAAAGAACTCTAGTTCTGGTCAGAACTTAGATCATACAAAAGAGCCCAAGTCTCCCACCAAAGAGAGAGGATCTCACCGAGAGAAGTCCTACCCAAAAGAAGGAGCAGGAAAATAAGGGGGCAGGGGCCTCAAGTCAGTCCCCTTATATACACCAAAGTAATCCTATCTGTGACAGGGAGTGTTCTGTCAACAAAGAACCCTAAACAGCTTGTAGAAGGGGTGGTGCCACACCATGTTATAGGTATAAACAAAGAATTTCACAAGGACTAATCCCTTCTTTTGCGATGATCTCTTATGTAAAACACTGGAGAGAGAGGGGGACTTGTATAAAGTAATACATCTTAATTTCATGGGCTTCATGTAATCTAGATGGTACCCACAAGGTTCTTCTTATTATCTGCACCAGGGTGATTCTGAGTATCTTGTTCTCCGTATACTGAAAGTGTCACACTTGCCTGTGTTAGGGCAAACTAGTGTGATCTTTCCTATAATCTTCCTGTAGTCTCAATGTAGCCAGGGTGGTAGTCTCCTGATAAATTCTAACTGTTCCATGCCTGGTGCAGTGGGTATAAAGAAGAGTTGTGCCAATCTAGATAACATAGAAGTCTTAGTAGATGTATAAGTCCAAAGTTATTCAGAGTCAAGGTGACTTCTGTAACTGCCACACCCTCTATCAGTGTTTACATAGAAAAGAGATCTCATTAGAATGAAACTTGGCTTAAGAACATGTAAGTAGATTAAGCTGAGTATGTAAAACAGCAAAGCTCCCGAACTAGCTAAGCCTGTCATCCAACATTGGGGCAAGTGATTTTTCATGATTACTTATGTTCCGAGTTGCTAGATTTTGTTTTGATACAGCTTGCTGTGCTTATGTCGCCGAATAAAGTGTGAGAGTTCTCACCTGCACACACTCCTAGTGATGGTGGATAGTTGGACCTCATTCCAGATGCTTCTCTTTGTTAAGTAAACATTTCCATAGGAGGAAACTGGCATGGCATTGCCTAGTTATTTGCATTTGTGTGTTAGGTAGGAAAGATGCACACCTCTTCATCAATTCCTTGCTTTATTCAGACTTTATCTTCTGAGAAACTTCTTTCTTTTGTCTAGCTTGATGGGGTTGTGCCCCTTTGATTCTTATTATTGAGGCCACAGCTGAAAGTGCTGGGGGAAGTGGAGTATGCAGGAAGGAGCTCAGGGTCTCTACATACAAGCCGTGTGCTCTTCTCTTACATGAAACACATGTGCTTTTCTCATACAAGCAAGGTATGTGCTCTTCTGACAGACACATCCTTGGTCCTTTTTCCTTTATGGATTTTAAACAGTTCTTCATATATTTCAGACCTAATTGCCAGTGTCAGATGTTGATGATATTTTTCCTTTGTTTTCTGTCACTTTCTTGAGGGTACATTGTTTAATGTCTCATGTGGTTGTGTGCCAGTAGCCATGCACCTTGTGCCATGGTCCTCAGTTTTACTTCTGTAAAATGGGTATGTTAAGACTATCTCCGTATTGGGCCTTATACTGGGATTCAATATTTTTAAAATGACAGGAAACTAATAATATGTATAAAGTGAAAAATCGAGACACATCTCTTACTCCCAGAATTCACAGGCTGTTCCCTGGAAAACAAGACTTTCCCCTATGAGGTAAATGGGTCTTGTGTGATCATGTATTGTTGGAAATAAAAACCATTGTCCTTAAAAAAGTTGCATTTTCAAAAAAATGAGTTTAAGGCCATACCCATCAGTATGTAGGGACTAGTCCTGGCTTTGTGCCATGAGTGATCCCTTGTGGTGTTCCAGGAACCATATGCAGTACCTCAGAAGTTCCTAATGCAAAATAAGCAGCTTAACCTCTGTGTTATCATTCCAGCCCCTACGGTTTTATGTCTTTAATTAAAATAAAACTTAATTTTAAGTCATCTAATTTTACCTCTTCTCTTGTAATTAACGTAAGGTCAACCTTAATGGAATGTCATCTTTAAGAGTGTCATCTAGCCTTCATGTAACAAAAGTAGGAACCAGAATGATTTGGCCCTGTCTTATATGTGAGCTTTATCATGCCATACATCTGGCTTTGTGGAGCTGCCATTATGTTGAGTTCCTGTCTCGAGCTCTGTGTCTTCTGGTTGACTGTTACTGGACCTGTCCTATAAGGATGATTATAGTCAGTTTCTGGCTGGATGCTTTCCTTTCCTCCTGCCTCATGTCTTGTGCCTAACTGTGAATTTCTCCTCCTTTTTTTTGCTCATTGGTGCTGGTACAGGCTCTGGTTGGCTGCATAGTTCACTTACATTCTTTGAAATTCTCCTGAATCTGAGAACTCTTACCATCTCGACTTCCTCCTTTGCTCAATTCTAAATCCTCAGGAACAACAATATTGATGTAGCTCTTGTTTCTCTGTAAATTGCCAGGCTTAGTGTCAGGAGCTGTTAATTAAGATGTTTTTAAGGATAAAATTATAGCACCACTTACCATTGCACATATCATTCTAAATGAAAGGACAGATAATGATTTCTGTGCACTGTTGAGTGAATTGTGAGTCAGCGTTCTCATTCTGAACTCATCTCATTCTGTGAGGGCTAAATCATTGGGTAACCTCAAACGAAGCTAAAGCAATTCAGACCAACAAATAATCAGACAGAAATCAGCCAGCAGATTGACAGTAATAAAATAACGGCTATGTATTTAAAAATCTCTTTTTTGGGTTGTCAGGACATCCAACCCTTAATTTCTCATAGAGGCACGCAACATGCCTAAAGTGAAGATCCTCTGACTTGGGACATCACATCTGTGAATGTCCCAAAAACATAGAAAGGAAGGGAAAGAAACAAGAACGAAGCTCTTAAAGATTTTTTTTCATTATTTTAATTTTAAGTGATGTGGGTGGGCACAGACCCCTCAGAAGACGCTAAGTCAGTCCAATGGTTCCCCTGATGCCACTCACTTCTGCCACCTGCAGAATGGCCAGAAGTTCATGGACTGGGGAGAAAAGACAGCCAGTTGCTGGTGTGCAGCTGACCCAGCTTCAATCCCAGGCACTGTATACAGTCCCCAGAGGCCACCTGGAGTAAACCCTGAGCATTATCAGGTGTGGCTCAGAAAAAAAGAACAAAAGTGAAGAGGAGAATCATTGTGTTGTCGAGAGAGAATAGACACAGGTATGCTGATCCAGAGACTCACAGACTTGGGGCAGAGCTGCTACTGGCTCTCCCTGTGCCCAGCCGCTCATGAGGTGCCCAGGAGGGATGGCAGGTTCTTGCCCTGGCCCGCCACCCCAGCAGAGCCTCACAACAAGCCAGGTGATCCCCCACTCCATGAGGGCCTCCATATTCCACATCCAGACTCCCCCATCAGCACTCCACCCAGCAGACCAGCCTATCACAGCCCGGCTCATCAATAAATGCTGGATTTAGAGATGACTACAAGAGTATGCTACCCGCACAGCAGAGCCTGGCAAGCTACCCGTGTCATATTTGATATGCCAAATACCAGTAACAATTATAGACCTCATTCCCATCACCTGATGGAATGGTTTGAGGCTCTTTATGTTCCTGGAGCAAGCAGGTGCCCTTGGGCTCTACTTGCATGAGACAGGTCATATGGAGATGTTACTGGTGCCCACTCGAACAAATCGATGATGAATGGGAAGACAGACTGTGTGATTTTAATTCACATTTGTTCTGGGGGAGGGGCTACACCCATCTGTGCCCGGGATGCATTTTTAGTGCGGTAGATTGAACCTAGAGCCTCAAACATGCTAGGCTCGTGCTCTGATACTTGAGCAGTGACCCTAGTTCAGATCAGCTCACTTAACGTTTCTTAAACCTCTTAGTTGATTGTGTCCTTTTGGTAGGATATGGAGAAAGAACCTGAGCCCAATAATTTGTTATGGGAACTTGGCTTTTTGGGGGAAACCCAAAGCCTAGAATTCAAAACATGAAAACTCCATTCAACTCTTCTTGCATGACTATAGCTTTAATTTAGCTCCTTACCAGCAAAGTGAAGATGCTTATAACTTTCCTGGTGTTCCTCCTGCAAAGCATTAAATATTAATTACCCCCTTCCATGCTCTGGAGGGCAGAAATTCTTGCCTTATTTAGAAGCGTGACAGAAGAGGGATTAAAGACACATTAGAAAAAGGAATAAATAGATGCATAAAATAAATAAATAGATGAATAAATAGAATATACTCACATGAGTTTGTATTGCTTATTCCAAATCCTTTTAAAGCATCCCTTGTGGATAGAAGTTCTTTTGGAACTCACTCAGTCTCAGGATTCTTGTCCTATCATCACCTATATGACCGGTGACCAACATGTTCATATTCTTCATTTGCATGTGAGTTCTCACCTTTTGTGCTCTGATTAATTCAACAAATACTGATTGAACATTTACCACCCAGAAGAACATAGAGTGTTGTTGGATGACAGGCTTATCTAGCTTGGAGCTTTGCTGTTTTACCCACTCACAGTTTAATCTGCTTACATGTTCTTAAACCAAGGTTCATACTAATGAGATCTCTCTTCTATGTAAACACTGATAGAGGATGTGGTAGTTACAGAAGTCAACTTGACTCTGAATAACTTCAGACTTATACATCTACTAAGACTTCTGTGTTATCTAGATTGGGCACAGCTCCTCTTTATACCCACTGCACCCAGCGTGGGACAGTTAGAATTTACCAGGAGACTGCCATCTGGGTTATGTTGAAACATCATTTAAGATTATAGGAAATATCATGCTAGTTTGCCCTCATGCAGGCGAGTGTGACACTTTCAGTATACGGAGAACAAGATACTCAGAATCACCCTGGTGCATATAACAAATAAGAAGGACCTTGTGGGTACCAACTAGATTACATGAAGCCCATGAAATTAAGATGCATTACTTTATACAAGTCCCCACTCTCTCTCTTCAGTGTTTTACATAAGAGATAATCTTGCAAAAAAGGGATTAGTCCTTGGCATAATCCTTTGTTTATACCTATAACAGGGTGTAGCACCACCCTTCTACAGTCTTCTACTATCTAGAAGCTGTTTAGGGTCCTTTGTTGATAGGACTTGATCACTTGAGATCCCTTTATTCATTGATTTGCTTGAGCAGGCGCCATAACATTTCCATTGGACTCTATCACGTGCCAATGTAGCCCAATGGCATCTGGTTGATTCAGGAATATGAAGAGCCTCAAACTGTTCCTTCAGAGTCTTGACAAGGAAGTCTGCCCATCTTGTAGGTGGGCGGCCATGTGATCTTTTGACATCCCATGGGATCCAGTTGGTAACAGCTCTAGTCCAGCGGCTGTCTCCAAATCACATTACAAGTTCAGCCCATCTGATTTTCGATGCCTTGGCAAACGAGACAGCGTCCCTGATTCTGGAATAGAGATGGAGGTCAGAACTCCAGATTCCTTCTCTCACTTGAGTGAGGCGTGGTATTCCAAGCATAGTTCTTTTGATTCCTCTCTAGGAGACCCGAATAGCATTCTCATCCCCTGCTTTCATAGGGCCCAAGTCTCTGAGGCATATGTTAATGCAGGGAGAACGGTGGAGTCGAAGAGATGTGCCCGGAGCTGGAGGTTCTGTGTCCTTTTAGCTATTTCTTCGATGCCTTTGAAGGCATTCCATGCTGCTCTCTTCCTCCTGCGCAGCTCAGGTTTTAAGTCATTCATCATGTTGACTTCTCGACCTAGGTACACATAACTACTGCATTCAGAGATGTTTGTTCCATTGAGAGTGAATGGGGCCTCAGGAACTAGTTCATTTTTCATGAACATAGTTTTCTTCAGATTCAGCTGTAGACCTATCTTTCCAGATTCTTGGTCAAAGTCAGCCAGCATTTGTGCCGCTTGGCTAATATTTGGTGTAATTAGAACAATGTCATCAGCGAAGTGGAGGTGGTGTAGTTGCCAACCATCTATCTTCACTCCCATTCCTTCCCATTCTAATTGGCAAATGATATTCTCTAGGGTGGCGCTGAAGAGTTTTGGTGAAATGGTATCACCCTGTCGAACCCCTCTTTTGACATCAATGATCACTTCTTTGTAGAATGGTGAGATCCTGGTGGTGAATCCATAAGACAGCTCAAGAAGGATATTGATGTATAGGGTTTGAACACCCTGTTTGGCTAGGGCTTCGATGACTGCTTCAGTCTCCACAGAATCAAAGGCTTTCTGTAAATCAATGAACGTGAGACAGAGCGGCATCTTGTATTCCCTACAAACCTCAATGAGCTTGGTTACTACATATGAAAGGTCCATGTTGATAGGACCCTCCCTGTAAATAGGATTATTTTTATGTATATAAGTAACTGACTTGAGGCACCCTCCTCTTCCTTTTGGGTAGGACATTTCTCGGGTGAGATCCTCTCACTTTGGTGGGAGACTTGGGCTCTCATGTATGGTCTAAGTTCTGACCAGAGCTAGAGTTCTTTCATTATATTGGATTGCAATGTTAGAGCTTTTGCACTATTAAAAGCCTTTTTTGGAACTGCACTGGACTCATGAGTTTTCATCTATTCCCCAGTGGCCTTGGAGGTAGAAGAGAACTTCTGTCTTTATACTGCTGGGGACCCCAGCGGCTCCCCGACAGAGTGACTGAGAGTTACATGGACCATGGATGTAGATTAAAAGAGTGTAGGGGGCGGTGTGATTGTCCAGCGGGTAGGACATTTTCCTTGCACGCGGCTGGCCCATGCCGGCCCGGGTTCGATCCCCAGCATCCCATATGATCCCCTGAGCACCGCTAGGAGTGATTCCTGAGTGCAGAGCCAGGAGAAACCCCTGAGCATTGCCTGGTGTGACCCCCCAAAAAAGCAAAAAAAAAAAGAGGAGTGTGGGGATGTTTTCTATGGTCAGATGGCCTGGGTTCAAATTTTGACCCTGATGGTTACAAAACAGCGTTTTTGTAAGTTGTTGAAAAGCTTTCTGCCTTACAAAATAGGGTCTTGGTAAGTCACTGAAGAGCTTGTCAGAAAAATACAGCTTCTCTCACTGACTTCTTGTGAAAATGCAATGAGATAACATGCATGCAAGACTTGGCATATTCTTAACACATCATAATCATGGGGTACCACCCATCTTGCTGCCATCTGACCTGCAACATTCTTTAGTGGAGGTGGGGACAGTGAAAGGCACTTGAACTTCGGAAACTCCTAAAAATCTTGCAAACATCATTATTACTTATGTCTTTGCGGTGTCCTTGGAACCCCTGCTAAGATTGAAGACTGCTCTGAGGCTGGGGTGGGAGGGTAAACCCACATCTCCAGATGAAACTCTCATATCAACAACTTCATCCAAGTTTCTCTCTGTTTTATTTTTTTCTCTCTGTTTTATGCCTTAGAAAGTGTTCTGATTTGAACGCTCCCTGTTCAGCCTTTTTATTTTCTGCCTTTATCTTTCTGTTATATCTTTAAATAATGGGGGCCACTCAGATTAGGCCTTTTCCTTTTTAGGCACAGTATCTTCTTAATTCACACAAAGTTATGAACAAGGCCAAACAAGTCAGCAATGAAAACAAAAAACTTACTTGCTTTCTCTCTTTCTCCAAGATATTAAGTTAACCAAGGACTAAAGTGACAAGTTACTTTATCTTTGATTTTGGATTCTTTTTTTGGATTCTTTTATTATTATTATTCTTATTGGAGCAATGCAGTTTACAATAGTGTTTAAGCGTTAGGTGTACAATGTTACTGCACCTCACCATCATCAGAATGGCAATATCCTTCCACCCCTGCCTCTGGGTCCCTTCTTGTCCTCATTCCCCACTCCATTTCTTTGCTCTGTGACCAGTATCTAAGCATTTGTTTTCACTTGACTTTCCCCCTTATTCTGTTTGTTTAAATACTACATATGAAAGAGGTCTCCAGAATTTGTCCTTTTCCCCCTTCTGATTTATTTCATATCACATGAAATTTATTTCATATTGCATGTCCTCTGGTTCTATTTATATTATGGAGAAAGTAAGATTTCATATTCTCTTATAGTTAGTTGTATTCCAAATATAAATATGATACTATTTTGTTATCCACACTTCTGTTGTTGGGCATTTGGGAATTTCCAGATCTTGGCAATTATAAGTAGGATATCAATGAGCATACGTGTTCATACTGTCTTTTTTTAAAATAATGATTTTGTGTTGTTGGCATACATGCCAAAGGGGTGGGATCATTGGATTATATGGCAGTTATCTTCTTAAAATGTAAGATAACCACAGGTTTTCTACAGGCTATGAATAAATTTACAGGTCTAGCAGTGAGTGAGGGTTCCTTTTTTCACAACATCTCCATCAACCCTAATTGTTTCCTTGCTTTTTGATAAATGACCATTCTCATTGGTATAAGGGATGTTTCACTGTCATTTTGATTTGTCAGTGCATTTCTTATGCTTGTAATATCTTGCTTCTTGAGACACTTTCTGAGGAATAAGGAAATTTACCACCCTACTCCATCCCATGGGGCCAAGACCCTGAATGTCATTCCTCCATTTTTCACACCACGCATTTAGGAGGATGTGGGCCAGAGTCAAGATTGTTTAGCTACTGCTATTCCACTTGAAAGGAAGAGGTTCAAACAAACCTTTTCTAGGGTGTATGTATGAGGAGTGGAATTTCAAGTCCCCATGCTCACCAGGAAAAGGAAAACACTCACTATGAATTTCCCCTGTCTTTTATTTTGGAGAGGTTTTTGGTGTCTCCATGTGTGATCTGAGGGTGCAATGATCTAGAATGGGGAGCCCTTGAACCTCATCTGAGAATCAAGTGTCTCCAGTACCAGTAGCTAAGTGTCCTTATGAGGCTTCACTTGTGTTCTATGGAGTCTTGCAGCACTTTCAGAATAACTCTGTGCTCATTGAATGGTTTGTAAACACTGGATTGGTGATCTTTATTATCCTTTTTTTCTCTCCCATCTAGATTTTTTTCAAAAAAGGGTTCTCCTAAATAGTGTTCACGGGGCCCTGGATTCCCTCAACCTGGTTCTTTAGGCCCAGTTGCAGCTCTGGGGGGCAACCTGGGCATCTTGGTTGTAATTAGGGGATCATGTAATGCTGGGGATCAAACCCTTAATTAAATTTCTGTCCTAAAGATTCTTGATGGTTTCAGTCAATTACATAAGTGTAAGGAGGGATGAGAAGGGATCTAAACTGGGTTTCAGTCAGGAGTGAGAAGAGATGAGGAGTTCTGATATTTAGTTCCTTTTCTTGTTCTCAGATAGGAGTGACCTGGTGCTGGACATCTGGTCTACCAGACAACTATTAGTTCACTCTTCTTTCAGGCTACCTTTTTATGTTTGATGATTTTCTGTGCTCTCTTTACATCTTCCATCCTAATATTAAAAGTTTCACATTTTATATTTTTTCCTTTCTTACTTCCAGTCTCTTTGTTTCTTTGTCACTGGAAGGTATGCACTATTAATTACAGAGATCATTTTTGAAGGATGCTTCAGAGTCCCTTACCTGATGGAGAGTGAAAATGTTCACAAATGACAGGATCTAATGGACAGAACCAATGAGAAAGGACAGTGTCCAACTTGTCTGTGTAGTTTCAGCATGCATAGGTTGAAGACATGGTCTCAGATAAAAAAGAAAGTATTTATACCTTTGTTTCTTATTTTCAGCAGCAGGGTAGGTGTGCTGGGGAGGAGAAGCTTATGTTGTGAGTAGTCTTTTATATTTAAAAATATCCCAGCAAAAAATCCCAAGTGACAACATGCCTCTTGCTTTGTTAATTCTACTCCCTGTTAAGCACAGGTATGTTTAATTTTCACAACTGTTTTCTAAATGAAGAGCAGCATGAAGACTATGGGAGAATAGAAAGTATCCACATGGGTGGGTTGTACATGGCCACTAATCTTGCCTGACATTTACTTTCACTCATGAGCACAGGGGTGACCAGCCCCACCAGTCCTAGAGGCAGAAGATAAATGTCAGGCCCATGAATGGAAGCTTTCTCTGCATACATGCATATTGGAAATCAAATCTATTTGGCATATTCCACACGGAGGCTCCTGTGCCCACCCTTAGAAGAACATTGATTGCTCTCTGCCACCCTACTTGCCACTGCCATTTGAGAGAGTTGGGGAATGGAAGAAGAGTTTGCTGCATTTTTAATTGAAGATAAAAGCAACAACAATTCGGCAGAACTGTTTTTACATCCTGTGCCTTCCTCACTGGGCTTTGTGCTCATACACATGAAGCTGCCAGATTTCCCAAGAGCATCTGCTCTTCCTATTGTGAGAACAATGAGCTGATGCATGTTGTGCAAGAGCGCTTCTACCTCTGCCAGGGACTTATGCACATTTTAATTATTCTCACATTGGGCTCTGCCCATCACTCAGGGCCCACTGCTTCTTCAGTCTGCAACCATGGAGTCAGGAGCAATTTCTTTTCTCCCGTAGGGGGAAACCCACTTTGGGTTTTTACGATCTTGCTTGTTCATTGTCTGATGTACTCTTTATCCCAAACAGATAAAGTCATCCAAGTATTGTGCTTGTGATGACGTGAAAGGCTCACACATATATTTCCAGGGAGAGCTGATTTGTGGAACAGAATGCAGAGGTTTACTTCTTTTTGAAGAGATGTAATGAAAATCTGATGCCTAATTAAGATCTGAAGCAGAGACATCTGTCCTTTGTAGCCCAACTCAATGTGAGTTGCTTTTAGAAACAAAGGAGGAGAATCCCCATTCCCCAGGACCTATACACAGAGGCTGTCCCCTGTGGCCTCTGATATGCAAGAAGAGCCCTCAAATAATTCATGGAGAATATCAATCATCAGCTACAGGGAAAGAAAAGTTACCTGGAGATTAAGGACACTGTCAGGAGGGAAGGTTCTGTGGGTACAGCTGGAGTGAAGTTTGAAGAGAAGTCCCTTCTCCAAGGATACCTTCTGATTTAGAAGGGAAGACAGTGCCCAGTGAAGACAGAGTAAGACAAGCTTAGAGTATCTTCTAGAATGTTAAAAATGAGAACACACTTCATTGTGACACAGTAAAAAGGCTCCTTTAAAAATGTGGAGGTTTACACAGGATGGGACTAAGTGGTTGAACAGGTGCCACGTGTTTGCAGGGCCCTGAGTTTGATTCCTGTTTGACATGCCCTAAAGTGCCCAAGGGTGTGACTGCTATGTACAAAACTCTGGAGTCAATGCAGTGAGCTAGAGGGATATCCATCTTGGGTGGTGACACAGTGTGCTATATATGAAACCTTTTCAAAAGATGTAGCAATCTGACCCACCTCCCAGCCCCTTCCATGCTCAGAGAGGCTCTAGGTTATGTGCTCAGCAGTGAGCCATACTTGGTTCTTCTCAGAGGCCTATATGAGGTTCTGGGGGTTGAAACAGGATCAACAAGTGCCAGGCAAGCACCTAAATCACTATAGTATCCCTTCCAGCTCCCCACACATAAACCTTATATAAACTTAGACAAGGTTAATGTTACTTCAAGTAGAAATAAATAAAGTTAGATCTTCTAATCTTGACAAAAAAGCATGAATGAGCAAGGAAAGTTTCAAGAATTATCTGGAAAAACTGAATCAGTATCATCCAAACTGGTGATCTCAAGGGAAGTTAATAATTTACAATTTTACCTGATCCCCTGTGTTTCTCCAAAACAGTAATAAATTGATGGAATAGTTGATATGGGAGGTGATTTTCTATCAGTGTGCCTGTTGGTTTTAAAAGCCTTTGCAAGCCCACAGAATGGGAAAGAATATTCACCCAATACCCATCTCATAAGGGGTTAATATCCAGGATATATCAGGCACTTGTAGAACTTTACAAGAAGAAAACAGCCAACCCCATCAAAAAATAGAGGGAAGAAATGAACAGAAACTTTGACAAGGAAAAATTCAAATGCTCAAAAGACATGAACAAATGCTCATCATCATTAATCATCAGAGAGATGCAAATCAAAACAACAATGAGATATCTCATACCACAGAGACTGGCTCATATCCAAAAGAACAATAACAACAAGTACTGGCATGAATGCTGGGGAAAAGGGGATTCTCATCCATTGTTGTTGGGAATGTCGACTGGTACAGCATTTTTGAAAAATAATATGGACATTCCTCCAAAGACTAGAAATTGAGCTCCCAGACATACCACTCCTGGGCATATACCCTGGGAGGCCAAAAACACACAGCAGAAACATCATCTGCACTTTTTTGTTCATAGAAGCTCTGTTCAAAATAACCAGAATCTGGCAACAACCAGAGTGTCGGAGAACTGATGACTGGATAAATAAACTGTGGTACATCTATACAATGGAATACTTTGCAGCTGTTAGGGGAAAAGTTATCAAATTTTCCTATAAATGGATGGACATGGAGAGAATCATGAATTAGCCAGAGGGAAAAGGACAGATATAGAATGATTGCATTTATTTGCAGGAACTAAAAAATTAACATGATAACAATATCCAAGGTTAGACTCATCGATCAGGAGGTCTTGTCAGTGGGTAGAACCTACTACAAATGTGTGGGAGTCAGAGATTAGGCAATACAGAGAAAGGAACAATGTACTAATAATTATTGTGAATGATAATACAGTGCAGAACTGAGCATTGAAAGTAGACAAAGGATATACATGATAACCTCTAACTGTATGTATTGCAAACCACAGTGTGTAAAAGAAGGAAGAGAAAGATAGAGAGAAAGAGAAGTGGAAATTGCCTGACATAGATGCAGGCTGGGGAGGGTAATCATGGGACATTGGTGGAGGGAAATGGCACTGGTGGAGGGATGGGTATAGGACATTGTATGACTAAACCCCAAATATGAACACTTTTGTAACTGTATATCTCATGGTGGTATAATAAAAAATTAAAACAAAAACAAAAAAATCACTGTATCACTGTCTTCCCATACATCTTCGATTTGCTCGAGCGGGCACCAGTAACATCTCCATATGACCTGTCTCATGCAAGTAGAGCCCAAGGGAACCTGCTTGCTCCAGGAACATAAAGAGCCTCAAACCATTCCATCAGGTCATGGGAATGAGGTCTATAATTGTTACTGGTATCTGGCATATCAAATGCGACACAGGTAGCTTGCCAGGTTCTGCCGTGTGGGTAGCATACTCTTGTAGTCATCTCAAAATCCAGCAATTATTGATGAACCGAGCCGGGCTGTGATAGGCTGGTCTGCTGGGTGGAGTTCTGACGAGTAGGAAGTCCGGATGTGGAAAATGGAGGTCCTCATGGAGTGGGGGGGTCGTATGGCTTGTTGTGAGGCTCTGTTAGGGTGGCGGGCCAGGGCTAGAACCTGCCATCCCTCTCTGGCACCTCATGAGCGGCTGGGCACAGTGAGAGCCAGTAGCAGCTCTGCCCCATGTCTGTCTCTGGATCAGCATACCTGGGCCGGATTAAAAAAGACTGCAGCAGGGTGGATCTCGATGAGCCAGGCTGTGATAGGCTGGTCTGCTGGGTGGAGTTCTGACGAGGAGGAAGTCCGGATGTGGAAAATGGAGGTCCTCATGGAGTGGGGGGTCGTCTGGCTTGTTGTGAGGCTCTGCTGGGGTGGCGGGCCAGGGCTAGAACCTGCCATCCCTCCCGGGCACCTCATGAGCGGCTGGGCACAGTGAGAGCCAGTAGCAGCTCTGCCCCATGTCTTTTTGTTTGTTTGTTTTCATGAAAGAAAACAAACAAACAAAAAAGAATCATTAAATTAAATGGTTCCACACAGGTATTTTCTAAAGAATGATAGAGGATCAATTGTCAGTTGAGATATGCAGGAAAATGAAAATTCTGTTCAGTGTCAAATCCTACTGAATGAGAATTTCTGGTGGTGAGTGGAAGCATGCATAATTTTTTAAACAAATCTGCCAATACACTTATACTGCATTTTCAATTGAGAACAAGAATAACAAGTACCCATCAAGAAGCAATAATTTTATGGATGTTGTAGTCTTAGAGAGTCACTTGTCACTTGTAACTTGTCTTCCGTTGCTCCAACGGGCACCAGTAACTTCTCCATACATCCTGCCATGAGCAAGTGTAGCCCAGATACACTAGTCCAGATGTTCCTGGAGCATCTGCTCGCTCCAGGAACATAGCCTCAATCCATTCTATCAGGTCATGGAAATGAGGTCTATAATTGCTACTGGTATTTGACATAATCAAATACGACATGGGTACCTTGTCAGGCTCTGCCATGCAGGTGGAATACTCCTGTAGTCGCCTCTAATCTCGTGCATTTATTGATGAACTGCGCGGCTGCTCAAGCAGGCTTCTTATCAGGTCACTGCTGGGTGGAGCTCTGATGAGTGGTGAGTCCAGATGTGGAAAATGGCGGTCCTTATGGTGTGGGGTTTCCTCTGGCTTCTTGCGAGGCTCTTTTGGGATGGCTGGCCAGGGCTAGAACCTGCCTTCCCTCCCAGGAACCTCGTGATCAGCTGGGCATGGGGAGAACCTGTAGCAGCTCTGCCCTGTGTATGAGAGTCTCTGGATCAGGCATACATGGGCTGGGCTGAAAAAAAGACTTATGTAGGGTGGGTCTCTGATGTAGATGGACAAATTATTTGTTAATGTTTGCTTGAATAAAACAATAAAAAGAAATGTACTTCTAAATTAACTCTTCCTATATTAAGAAATGAAGGCACACTTCCAGAGTCAGGTGGAAACAAAGTTTTTCTCTGGCCCATGAGTCAAGATTGTAGCAGTCTTGTCTCCTAGAATGGGTCTGTTGTGGAGGTAGAACTTAAGTGTTCCATGGAATAGGGTTTGAACCTGATATTTCCTTGTCTTACTTTCCAAGCTAGACTTACCAATACATATTTCCTTAGTTCAACTTTTAAAAAAAATTCTGCATATATGTCCCAGAACTTAGAGAACTGCAAAAGCAGCACTTCCAAGGTAGTGAGCAGTCCTTAGGTGTTGAGATGCACTAATGTAGCTTTGGCCTACTTCCTGCCTGCATGTTCTGGTATTCCTGACCATGGAACCCTTTCATCAGAAACAACTCCTATTCAGTGTAGAAAACACAAACCGCACAGGATTCTATTCTGACTGTCATTCATCAAATAGCTGCCTGAAGAATAGTGATGATAAAGTAAATTTCCTGGGGGCATCATTAGAAGCATAGATTGAAGGCAGATATAGGCCTCTGGAGTCTGTGAAGCTGAATCAACTGTGAATGTTGCCCCTTTAATATTTCCTTGTGTCCGCGGGTAAGTTCGCAATTCAGTTCAATCCTGTTCTGTGTTATGTGAGCACCAAAACACAGAAGGTCAAGGTGGTGTGGTCAGACTGAGGTGGAATCCTCCCTCCTGTGTTTTGGTTTGCATTCAGGGTGGTAAATCATTCTAGTGCTCCACAAAGGGAAAGCTCTTATACATTGGGACATTCTGAGATTGAGATTCAGACTAAAGCTAGTGTGTGATGGTATTATCAGCAATTGGCAAAGTAATTTCTTCAGGTTTAAGGAAAATAGTGCAAAGGCATAACCCACTGCAGTGGTGTAAGATTCTTGGCTGTGTTCACACTAGAAAGCCAGGCAAGCTTCAGGCCAAGGTGAAGAGTAGCACGTAAAAGCGATATGGAGATAGAGTGAAAGGGAGTTAAAGCATCCTTTCCACTGCCCAGGCTTAATTAAGATATGATCAGGCAGTCTTCTGTGGCCATTAATTCTGTGTCTGGTAATCCAATAAGGGGTTATTGTTTGAAGCTGTTGGAGACACTTGCCTCATAATTAACTCAAAATTGCCCAGAAGGCACCTCTAAGATGTCATTCTTTCTCCCCAGAAGAGGGTATGACATTGAAAGATGTTTAACATCTACTTTTTAGCAGTACTTACTCTCAGCCTTTATGGTTCAAGCAGTCACTAGTCTATGGGTAAGATAATGGAATCGGTGCATCTAATTACTAACGGCAATTAATGATGATCACACTTGGTGACTATGTCAGGCTTTTCTTTGCAAGGCACACATTGCCTTTTGCACATTCTCATTAACATTGGCAGAAAGGCAGTGTTGCCACTTCCTTGTTGCTGAGTAAACTGAGTTCTGTTCACATTGCCCTTCATCAATGTATAGCAATTAATTGTTTGCTGGTTTGAAACTGCCTGAATTGTAGTTTTCAAAATAATTGGATTGAAACAACAACTGTAGGGAAATAAGGGAAATGACTTAAGAGAAAAGTCAGGGTGGTATTAAGTTCTTTGGATGACTTTGTTACTTACACACATGCATTTTCAAATAGGTGTTGGTCATGCTCGCTTAATTGCTATTTAGACCACAGCCTTACAGTAAGTCAGCTTTGGACAGAATAATATTTGGCAAATACAGAAGTGTATTTTATCATATTCTCCAAAGAACTCTAAAGATGTTGGATTCTGTATCCCTAGTCCATAGACCAATATCTATTTGCCAAACACCTACTTGGAAATGGAAATTTTAATTAAAAACAGAAAACTGAATTGCATGATCTTTATTGATCTCTTTCAAATTTCCTGACTTGTTTCTTATTGCCTTGGAGAATTAAAAAATATATATATACGATGATAAAATATAATATATAACTATATATATAATGATGTACAAAAACAGGCAGTTACTCAAATGTTATGGCATTGTATGTAGGCATAGTCATTTTCAAGCCTGTAACTTTTTGTAGCAGCTGGGAATTGTGTAGAGGACTGGAGAAAATATACAACACAGGCACTGCCACAGTGACCATGAGTTTTAGCTGTCTATCCTTTTTCTCTTTGGCCTAACCATGTGTTTTCTGGTCACTGTATGAGAACAGCTGGGCACTGCATTCCTACCCTCCTACCCCAGTACTGAACTGGGTTGGTTGTAGTAGTTCTCAACTGAAAGATGACTAATTGACAGGAAGCTGGTAGCCAATCAGAAGAAAACACATTTGCTCTGTAGCATTGCTCTGCGGGACTCTGTTTTTCTTTCTTTCTTTTTTTAGTTCTTTTCTGGACATGAGTCTTTATTTTTATTTATTTATTCATTTATTTATTTCGCTTGTTGAGTCACAGGTGGCAACGCTTAGGGGTTACTCCTGGCTCTGCACTCAGAAATCACCCCTTGCAATGCTCAGGTGATCAAAGGGGATGCCAGGTCTTGAACACAGGTTGGCCCTGTGCCAGACAAATGCCTTACCCACTATACTATTGCTCCAGCCCCTAGACATGTGTCTTAATATTTTTTAGTACCTTGGTGCAAACTTGTTGGATAGTAAGTGAAAAGTATATTTGGCATCATAAGGAACTTCTCTCCAGGGAAATGGTATAGTTTTACATTCCTGTTGTCCATGTTCAAGCATTCTGGGCTGCCTCACAGATCACCAATATTTGATGGAATCAGTGGCTTGATGTTTAGTAATTTCAGACAATTTGAAATGATGTCTCATTGTGGTTTCATTCTGATGACTTATGAGACTGAGCATCCTTTCTGGTGTGTATCTATTATGAAGTTCCAGTGTTTGTTCATTCAAAAACTGAATCTTCTTGATCATTTGATTGGAGAATTTTATATACTCTGGATACAAATTCTTCATTAAATAGATATACTTCTGTTTCTTTCCTAGAAAAAAAAAATATATATATATATATATATATACTTCTATTTCTTTCCTCATGTCTTTTTTATTATTATTATCATCATTATTATTTGTTTGGAGGCCACACCTACAGTTCCCAGTGATTACTCCTGGCTTTATACTCAGGGGTCATTTCTGGCAGTGCTTGGGAATAGCCAACCTTCCTGTCCTGGGGTCTAGTTGGAAAATTGTTCTAGTTCATTTTAAACCACTGCATGAGCTCCAGAGTTCCGGGCAGGCAGCCCAAACCAGTTTGAAATATCAGGGGTTTGCCTATCTGCCCATGACAAAAATAAACTCTTAGGGACATATCCTGGTGGGGACACAGGCAGAGGGTTGGAGGCAACCTGTGGATATGTATGTTCATGCATGTGTGTGTGTTTGTATGTGCAGTCTGTGTGTCTTTCACTGGAATGTACCTTGATTGGAGAAAATTGATTGACTTCTCGTGATCCTCACTAGAGCATGGTTTCTTTGTTAAAATGATTACAAAGAGGAACAGAGAGTGCATGAGATGGAGAAAGCAGAGAATGGTGGACAGGGACAGTCATTGCTTGGACCAGGAAGGAGAGGTTAGCAGAGCAGGACAGAGCCCCCTCTTCTAGACTGCAAGAGAAGTTGGGGACAACACAAGAGGGTCTGCCCAAAGAGTGTTGTGGCTAGAGTGGCCCAGGCAAAGCAGCGTCTGCTACTCTCATGTGTTCCTCTGTGGCAGCCACAGTGGGGCCCCTGAGCTCTGAAAGGAACCTTGGATAAAGGAGGATTATTATAATAGATGATTTTTTAAAAGCAGTGATTTGGATTCTTTTATTCGTTGCACATCATAAAAGACCCAGGCTGTGTTGCCCATGGCTTTAAAATCTAGGATCCTATTAAAATCATTACTTATTAGTACCTTAGTCCTTTGTAAATGCACAAAGAAAAGAAAAAAAACAAATTAATCAAGGCAAGATTTAGCACAAAGAAGGGATCTGATCCTGCCTGTCTGCAGAAAACTTTCAGGATCAAAAGGCTTTTGGTTTCCATTTACCTCAAAGATTCTTATGGAATTAGAAGTGGGATGGGGGTTGTCTTTTCATCAGTTGACAGGGCACACCCAGATTTGACTTCTTCACACTGAGTACTAGTTGCTTGCTTAGATATTCAAGGAGAAAAATTTTTCCCTTAGGATATGCTACATGTAAGAAAGTCTACAACTTAATCAAGGGGCAAAAATAAAATCTACCCATAAGAGGGGCCGGAGCGATAGCCCAGCGGGTAGAGCATTTGCCTTGCACATGGCTGGCCCCCGGCCCGGGTTCGATCCTCGACATCCCATATGGTCCCCTGAGCACTGCCAGGAGTAGTTCCTGAGTGCAGAGCCAGGAGTAATTCCTGAGCATCGCCAGGTGTGACCCAAAAAGCAAAAAAAAAAATCTACCCATAACCTTAAAGTGAAGGATGTTTGGTTGGTTTATCTAGATTCTAATCAATACTTTTTGAATGATGAACTATATCTTCAGTGGTCAAAGTGTCGGTTGATACAGTGAGAAAGTTGACTTTGGGTAGACACTGCTAAGAACCCCAAAACGGTAAGAGTACACTTTATGTAAATTCTGTTCTCCAAGCTTTACTTTATCAAACAATGGATCCAATATTTGTCTGTTAAAACCAGGCTTATTCTGAGTTCACACAATCTAAGTTGGTGTTTCATTCACACACATTCTACAATAAGCACTTCAAAGTGTTAGTCAGAAGAGTTATTCTGCTCTAGAGAGTGTCTCAGGGACTTGGTCAGTAAAGACACTGCCATTTTGAACATGTGACACCCAAGGTCATCCTGAACATCTTCCAGGCAAAGGCAAAGGAAGGTTCACAGAGAATTACACAGGGAGAATTTGTTTATGTTCCTTTTGGTTTATGAACATAAACCCTTCCCTGGCCAGCACATTGTCACTGGGCTGTCAACTTGAGGAAATGAATCTAACCCAATGCCATGAAGAATTAAGAAGCAGATGGGTGGTAAAGCTATGGCAGCTGTAATCATAAGGATCCATTTGCTCTCTGTTTCTTGCATTCAGTATATACTTGGACTATCAGTGACAAAACCCCACATTCCATCCGGCAACTGCCTCCAGTTCAGAGTCTAAAATGACATGGTGATCATCCTTTTGCTTTTGTCACTAGATGGCACTTTCCACAGAAAAAGTGCTTCTAACTGCCAAGATGGCATCGCTAATTCCAGCATCCTTCAGATGGGGTTGCAGACATGAGCTTCACAGTGAAATATTTTGAAGTTAGGGGTTGGGTGAAGAGATGTGGTGAAAGCAGATAGTGGTGCATGGTAGTGATGTTCCCATCTTCCTGATGTCTGGAGACATTGGGTTCTTAGGCTCTGCTTAGCTCTGTGGTTATTCTTAGCTTTAAGTCCTTCATGCACTAAAGTGTTCGTTATTTGGTGCATTTTCTAGAGCCAGGGGTGGGAGTTGTGGGATTGCTGTATCACTGTATCACTGTATCATTGTCTTCCCATTGTTCATCGATTTGCTCGAGTGGGCACTAGTAACATCTCCTTTAGTCCTGTCACAAGCAAGTGCTTGCGACAGGGACAGGAAGAGCCCAAAACCATTCTTTAGGCCATGGAACTGAGGTCCATAATTGTTACTAGTTTTTGGCATAACAAGTAAATAAAATATGGGTAGGTTGCCAGGCTCTGCCGTGTAGGTGGTATAGTCTGAGTAGAAGGCTCTCATCTTGAGTATTTACTGATGAAACTTAATGGGGAAACATCAGGATTTCTCTTGGATGGAGCTCTGAGGAACTATGGAGTCTGGATGTTGAGAATGACTGACTGCATAATGTGTGGTTTGCTCTGGCTTCTTGCTAGACTTACTGGTACCAGTTAGAACCTGTCTAGAACTGTATACAATGTATGAATGTGAAGATTTGGGGAAGGACCTTATCCTAAAATCAGCATTCTCTAAGAATATTGTGCGGCCGCTTTGCAGCCATGTGCCAAGGGAGCTCTGGATCTGACGTGGCTGGGTCTCTCTCTTCCGGTGCAACTGGCATGGAGACGGAGGAAAGGGCAGGGCCCAAAACTCCACTCTGAGTCTGGGCAGTGTGGTCTCTCCCCGCACATGAGAGCAAAACCCTTGGAGTAATGTTGGACTCGGCCAGGGGCTGGCCAAGCCCCTTACTGGGAGGTCAGCTCCATGATCCATGGGTTGCTTCCACGTGGGGCCGGCCGAGCAGCGCAGCTGTGGGTCTGAATTGGATTGCTGTAGGATATTTTTTTTTCATTAGTGCCTGTTGTTTTATAATCCAGGCAGTTGTTTTATAATCCAGAATTCTTTCAAAGCAAAGTCTAAGAATTCTTTGGCTATATCATGCCTTCAAAAGTTCTGTAAGCTGCCACTTGATTTGTTTTTAGCAAATTTATTTGTTACATGAGGAACAGTGGAAACATCAGCTATAACTCTCTTCTTGCTTTCCATTTGTGTTCCATTCTCCTCTTGCAAATTAAAGTTCATGCCTGTCTTGAAGTAGGAAGGAAGGAAGGGAGGAAGGAAGAAGGAAGGAAGGAAAGGAAGGAAGGAAGGAAGGAAGGAAGGAAGGAAGGAAGGAAGGAAGGAAGGAAGGAAGGAAGGAAGGAAGGAAGGAAGGAAGGAAGGAAGGAAGGAAGGAAGGAAGGAAGGAAAATCCCGTTTTCCTGATACATGGGGTCCAGATTCAGTTAGTTTTTACAAAACTTGGGGAAAGGGTCCCTCTCTTGCCCCTTTGACACATATACACACATGTTTTAATATCTACTTAAAGCTGGTATGTTCTTTCTTTCCTGAGGTCATATCTTTCTCATACTATTTGATGTAAACAGAAAATGCAAAAAAGGACTAATTAATATACTGACTCTTGCCATTTATTTTATCTTTGGTTATCAAACCTGATAGTTCACCATATGTTTTGTTATTTCAAAGCTTGGAATGCCCATTCTCCTAACCCACTGTGTTGTTGATAACCATTGCCCAACTCCAAAGCCACTGACACATACTTTGGATTCACTATTCCTGGTACCAATTCCAGCATCAACAAGGATCTTGTTAGTAATAAAAATCAATGCATGATTCCTGTGGCTTGAATATTGATCCTTATCTCTCATTGTATGAGAGTACAACCTGTCACAATAACTGTCGGTTACAAAGAATGACTGATATTATGGGAGGCTGGCCATATGCATGAACCTCATAGTTTCAGCCTCTGGGGTAGAGATAGGAATCAAAAAGGAGCACATGAAGGAGGCTTAAGAGGGCCTGGAAGGTTGTGCATGTCATCAAGACACTTATTCCATTCTGTCAAACAGTTAAATGTGTTGTCAGAGTGGTGAACTAGGGAGCCGCCAAACAGTAGGAGTTAGTAACAAGAGAGAGTTCCCTTCTGCTTGGCCCACCATGATCTTACCCAGGAGATCAAAACTATTTTATTATAGAGTTATGGGAGTGAGAAATATTTTACTATAGAATTCTTGAGGGAGGGGAAAGAGAGAAAGAGGACAGAGAGAGTGTGCAAATAACGCACATTCAGGAGAGAACATGGTGGGGAGATGAGTGAGACCTCATTGGGCAGAGCAGATGCTCTGTGGGAGGCCTGAATTTGATTCTCGACCACATGGTTCACCCAATACCACAGTCAACTTCTACCTCCTTAGCTTAGAGCGAGGAGTGGTCCTGAGCACAACCATGTGGGAAGAGAGGTAGAGAGGAAGGGAGAAAGGAGTGAATGAGAGAAAAAACATGGAGTTCAGTGAGACAGTGAGAGAAAGAGAAAATGAGAGAGAGAAGAGAGAAAAGGAAGGGATAATACAGGTTGATCTGTAGGTGACTTTACAATGGAGTACCTGTGGTTTTCTTTGGCAAAGTTGACTTTTATAGGTGTTTTTCAGCTCGCTGGCTTGAGGTTTTCTGTGTAGATTAGAGACTGGAGCAATCACGGGCATTCTCAAACAAGAAGAGCTGGCTTCTATTCAGTCTTATCAGACCTCTGCCCCTATGTTATGGTCCCTTGATGTCTTGATGGGTCCTGGCCCCTGAAGTTGGCAATAGGAATTCTATTTCAGAGCACTTCTTCCTTTTTATGACTTCCTGGAACTCATTGGGGGTTCCCTTCTTGCATGCTGCCTTAACAGCATATCAGATAATTAGGATAAATGCAGGAAAAGGTCTTCTAGAGCTGAAGAAGAGACAGCTGCTCTTGATGCAGAGCCAAACTTTCCCTCTCATTCATGCTCACCATGTCAGATGCATGGATACTGCATAATCATTTTAAGTGTGAGTCCCCTTCCACTCCGTCCTGACTCTGGAGAGCTCCCAAAGTCCCCAGGATGCACTCCACCAGCTCAGAATATGTCAATCAGTATTCATAGTTATTTCTCCTTGGAATTGGGGACTTTGGAATCTGACCCTGTTTTTGGACTGAACTCTCCTGAATCTCTTTAGGTCTGATTTTTCTTTGAGTCAGAAACATCTCTCAGGAAACCTAGACTGTTTTCCAAAGCACCCCATCTGCTCTACTGGAAATGGTTTCAAAGTTGAAACATCAACCCTGACAGGTCCTTTGGCCAGTACAGATGCAGCCCGAGGGGCATGTCTATGCAGGCTACTAACATAAAATAGCAGTGCCAAAGTTGGATGAAAGGCATTGCCTGCTGGATTCTGCAGTCTCTTTAAACACTCCTGCCTTTAAATGTATGTCCCATCAAAGCTTGATTTTCTGTTCCTGGATTTTTAAACCACTGTGCAAACAACAGTCATTTCAAATGTTAAAAGATCCGTTTTGTTTCCTTCCATCTCTACACTTGTTTCTAATGTAATCTTCTTTTATCTTCTATTAATTTTTTATGTTGGTTAATTTTTTCCCAGTTTCACTGAGGTGTAATTGACAAATAAGATGAAAGATATTTAAAGTGATCAGTGCAATGATTTGATATATATGTACACTGTGAATGGGTTCCTTCATCAAGTTAATTACATATCTATCACCTTGCATCTTTGCCCCTGATTTTTATGAACACAATTAAATTCTACTCTCTTAGTAAATTCCAATCATGCAATACAGGGTTATCAACACTAACCGCTATGTTATACACTGAATCCGCAGACCTTATTCATTTTATAATTGAACACTGATTATTACCTTTTATTAATTGCTCCCTTCTTCCAACATACCATCTCCTGGAAACACTTATTTGCTCTCAGTTTTTAAGAGTTTTCCTATTTTTATTATTATTTGGGGGAATGTGTCAGCAGTGCTTAGGGTCCATTCACTCCTGGCTCTGTGCTCGGGGCTCGCTCTTGGAGGTGCTGGAGAACCACATGAGTTCTGGATATAGAAGAAGGATTGGCCACACACAGGGCAGGTGCGTGCATCCTGTTCTGTCTCTCCAGCCCAAGAGTTTGAGTTTTTAAAAAATTATTATCTGCGTAAGTGACCCCAGGCATTCTTTCTCTGTCTGACTTATTTCACTTTCATTTCAGTTTCATACACATTGTTGCGAATGACAAGATTTCCTTCTCTGTTAAGTGTTCATAGTAATTCATTTGTATATCTTTCTCTAAACACAGGCATTGCCAGGCAGGTTATTTGCACACCTCACCTATTACAAGTAACAGTGCTAAGAAGGACAACTATATAATCTGTACACGAGAGTCAAATATATTTAAAATATATCTTTCATCGTGGGAATATCCCTGTTTTCCCCCACCTAAGGAACCACATATGGTGCCTCAAGCACTGCCAAGAGTTATCCATGTGCATTAAGCCAGGAATTAGTCCAGAGCACACCCAGGTGTGGCCCCCAACCCCAAAATGAAATATAATGAAATTCAACATAAGACAAAGAAGTAATGTGTGTATATATGTGTGTTGGATTATATTGTAGCTCTATTCCTATTTATTGAGATACTTCTTCTGGAAGTCTGTAATAGACTTATTCTACCATTTCCAGTTGACATCATACAGATTTTTTTCTCCACATTTCCACCAGGATTTTAATCTTATCTTTTTTTATGTGAAGCATACTAATTGACATAATAATTAGCATTCTGTTTACTTTCATTTACCGGATTATTAGTCACTCTTACATAAACTCTTGGTCATTTGAAAGCCTTTGAAAAAAAACTATTACAGTTCTTTGCATTTTTATTAGACTTTATTTCTTTTATTTCTCTTGCTATTGAACTGTATGTGCTTACTGGATATTTGGATGTTAACAGCTTTTTGGATATATGTGGTTCGCAGGATTTTTTTTAATATAGTGGATGCCTTTCTCTGAAATATAGAAGCTTTTAGTTAGAAATGCTTGCTTTTGTTATTTTCTTTCTTTTTTTTTTTTAAGTATTTTATTATACCACCGTGAGATATACAAATAAAAAGATATACAATTAAAAAGTTCATGTTTGGGTTTTGGTCATACAGTGTTTCAGCACCCGTCCCTCCACCAGTGCCCATCTCCATACAAATAAAAAGATATACAATTAAAAAGTTCATGTTTGGGTTTTGGTCATACAGTGTTTCAGCACCCGTCCCTCCACCAGTGCCCATCTCCCACCAACAACATCCCCGGTTCCCTCCCCTTCCCCCAGCCCTGCTCCATGGCAGGTTCTTTATTTCTTTGCCTTTCTCTCTCTTTCTCTTTTCCTTCCCTTGTTTTTGGTGTCAAATTCCTGTATCTCCTCAAAACAAAACAACTTCCAAGACATATCAGTATGAAGAGCCTAAGCCCTGTTACCTTCTGGGAGTTTGATTTAGGTCTTCTGTTTCTAATCCACTGTAAGTTTGTGTTTGAATGTGCTATCAAACTGGGGAATTGGGATAAAGTTTTCATTCTTTTGCAGCATTGATAGTTGATTGCCTAATCAAGTATTTAGTGTGTCATGTAATATACAGGGTCTATATAAAAACTTTACCAGAGTAAGACTTTTTCTTAAAATGTAGAGAAACAAGTGTGCTACTTATTTCCTGTGGTTTGCTTGTCTTCCTCTAGAATAAGATATCCTTGAGGTATTGAGTTTTTATTTCTTTTGTTTACATCTCTATCTCTACTGCCTAGAATGACATGTATCTATTATAGATATTCATCAAATAAGCACTTCACTTGTATCACTTGTCTTCCCGTTGTTCATCGATTTGCTGTGCTGGCACTAGTAACATCTCCATACTTCCTTTTGCAAGCAAGTGTAGCCCAAGGGCATCTGCTTGCTCCAGGAACAGGAAGGTCCTCAAACCATTCCTTCAGGTCATGGGAATAAGGTCCACAATTGTTACTGGTTTTGGCATATCAAATAAAACTTGGGTAGCTTGCCAGGCTCTGCCATGTAGGTGGTAGACTTTCAGTAGAAGGCTTTCATCTTGAGCCTCAAATAAACAAATGATTCTAATTCCTTGCCTGTCTTCCCATTGTTCATTGATTTGCTTGAGTGGGCACTAGTAGCATCTTTATTAGTCCTGTCACAAGCAAGTGTAACCCAAGGGCATCTACTTGCTCCAGGGACAGGAGGAGCCTGAAACCATTCTTCAGGTCATGGAACTGAAGTCCATAATTGTTACTAGTTTTTGGCATAACTCGTAATTAAAACACAGGTAGCTTGCCAGGCTTTACCGTGTAGGTGGTATAGTCTCAGTAGAAGGCTCTCAACTTGAGCGTTTACTGATGAAACTTAAAGGGGAAGATCAGGTTTTCTCTTGGATGGAGTTCTGAGGAACTATGGAGTCTGGATGCTGAGAATTACTGACTGCATGATGTGTGGTTTGCTCTGGCTTCTTGCTAGGCTTACTGGTATCACTTTTCAGCCTTTTGGCTAAGATCAAGTGTAGTATCCTTGCCTCTAATTGAAAAAAATTCTAGAAGGGAAAATATGACCCCAAAGGGGCAAAAATAAAGATATGAATTATCTTTGAAACAATAGACCAGAAATTTAGGTTAGTAGGTAAGACACTTGTCTTATTGACCCCAGTTCCATACCCTTGACACCACATATGATCCTCTGAGTCCACTGGGTTTGATCCCTGAGCACTTCCAGGAGCAAGCCCTGAACATCACAGGGTATGACCCTAAAATAGGAGAAATGCATTGTCAACTGAGATTAAACAAGAAGGTAACTGTCATAAATTTTTGTATGAATGATCATTTACCAATTAGGGTGTACCTACGTTTTTACATTTATTTTAATCCAATAGAATTCTTGAAAAACATATGTAAAATATTCCTTTTTTTGCAGTAAGGGAAGCAATGTTGTAATTTGTAACACATATAACTAGAAAGAGATGGTGATAAGACATAACAAATTTTTTTTCTTTTAAGATCTGACTCTTAAGAAAACTCTGAAACAGTGATTTATAAACTTCTTCATAATTCTGGATAAACAGAACCATAATTTAAGGGCCAGAGAGATAGTAGGGCACTTCACTTGTCTTGCTCTTACGTATGCTCAACCTAGGCAGATCCCTGGGCACCACCAGGAGTGATCCTGAGCACAGAGTCAGGAGTAAGCAGAGCCAAGAGTAAGCCCTGAACACTGCTGAGTGTGATACCAAAACAAAACAAAAAGGTTATACATAAGAGGCCATACATGTTTGTATGCATACACAAACATGCATATAGATGAGAGGTTTTACTTAAGGTATGTAGTCTTAAAATATTTTACATTTATTCTATTCCATTCTATCCTCTTTCTTCCTAATCTGGGGTTAGACTAAGGAATAAATAAAATAGAATACCAAAGCCCACCCTAGCCAGCCCTTTTTATTTCATATTTTGTTTCTAATTAATATGGCTTTACAGCAAACCAAATGGTTTCCTAAGCAGAATTTTAAAACTTATGTTATTTACCTTAATGTTTGGTCTTGAGGGAGACTGGGGAGCTCACCCTCATGCTAAGAATTAGGATTGACCTTTTCAGGAATTAGCTGTTTGAGGTAGACCTTCAAAGATAGATTAGGTATAAAAAAAAGTCTTTCAAGTAATGCAAGTTTGACCCACTCTGGCAATAGTACTTATGCAACTTAGGTTTCTCTCAAATAACCGACATGTTTGAGATTTTATGAAGCTAAAGAAAATTCAAAGTGCTTTTATGTGTTGCTCAATTCAGTCAAATAATAAACTCACTGGTCGATTTCCAGTCGTTTCCATTCACTTAGCAGCAATTATTGAGCATGCTTCTGTGTCAGGCAGCTGGCTCAGCCTGGAAACACTAAGATTCCACCCATGTGTTATCAGCCTGCAGCAGCCTACACCCACCCTGCAGCAGTTTTTTTTTTTCAATCCGTCCCAGGTATGCTGAACCAGAGACTCTCAGACATGGGGCAGAGCTGCTACTTGCTCTCCCTGTCCCCAGCCGCTCATGAGGCGACAGGGAGGCATGGTGGGTTCTAGCCCTGGCCTGCCACCCCAGAAGAGCCTCACAACAAGCCAGACGACCCCCTCTACTCCATAGGGGCCGCCATTTTCTACATCCGGACTTCCCTCTCGTCACAACTCCACCCAGCAGACCAGACTATCACAGCCCGGATTGCGCGGGCTTTATTCATCAATAAATGCTTTATTTAGAGGTGACTACAAGGGTATGCCACCCTCACGGCAAACCTGGCAAGCTGCTCGTGTCGTATTCGACATGCATGTTCCAGGGTCCTGCTGCACGGCAAACCTGGCAAGCTGCTCGTGGTCGTATTCGACATTCCCATGACCTAATATAATGGTTTGAGGCTCTTTATGTTCCTGGAGCAAGCGGATGCCTTTGCGTTCTACTAGCATGAGGCAGGACATATGGAGATATTACTGGTGCCCGCTCTAGCAAATAGATGATGAACAGGACGATAGTGATAGTGATAGTTGTCAGCCTAAAGGGAGCACATACCTGTCCTTCACTTTCCATGAGCTGACTTGACAATTAGCCCTCCACACTGGGACTTTGTTCCACAATTCAGGTATCAACTCACAGTAATTTGGAGACTGTAATGAAGAAAACACTTTTGGACACAATTCATTATTTGTTTATTTTTCCTAAATTTTTATTTTACCACTCTATGTGTATATTCAATAGTGAGTTCTAGTGAGACATTATGATACCCCATTCCCCACCAACCTCCCCAATTTGTTGCAACTGGAATGATAATTACAGTGTATAAATGTGAAAGATACTGGGAAGAATATGCTCCTAACTTCCATTATTGTCTAAGTTCTGTATCGCCCTCTGAAACTCCATGGGCTGTTCCACGTGGGGCCAAGCAGACCAGCTGCGGGACTGGAGTATCTCTCCTCTGGTGTTCTTGGCTGTGGAGGCTCACATTTCCTTATTTAATCCAAAAAATCAATGGCAATTTATTTGATATTTGAACTTGTCAAGTCTTTCCAACATATTTAGTTTTCTCTTGATGGAATTGACATTCTTCCTTGGCTATCTGCTAAATTTCCTAGGGATGTAGCCTCATGCTCTGCTTTCTTGCATTTGGAAATGGGGCTTATTAGTTAAAATAGAGCAATTCCTTGGGGAATACTGACATATTGATGGTCACTAGTGGGTGGGTTTCCTTGGTAAAAGCATTCTACAGGATGGCGGTTGTAGACAAATGGGAAAAGCTCATAACTGTGACCTTGGCTTCGTTTTCCTGAGATGAGGTTATTCCTCCAAGTCAAACATTAAAAGGTGCCTCATCCATTTAAGTCAGGGATTCCTGAACAAAGCTACTATGGTGGTGGAAAGCGAAAAGCTTCACTGTTTTCCTGGGCCTGATGAGTTGATTTTAGGTACAGTTAGCAGGCAGGTGGTGCTTAAACAAAAGTCTCTAAGAAGGTAAACTTTTGCAATAACAGATTTTATGTAGGGATTGGAAAGGTTTAGATTATTAAAACATAGTATCAAACACCCCATGCATATATATAACTGCATCTTTTATTATAACTCTATTCTTGTCTATGTTGATCTCTTCATTTGATCACTTGACATCCCATTATTCATTGATATACTTGAGTGGGCACCAGTAACACCTCCATATGACCCTATCATGTGCCAGTGTAGCTCAATGGCATCTGCTTGCTTCAGGAATACGAAGAGCCTCAAACCATCCGTTCAGAGTGTTGACCAAGAAGTCTGACCATCTTATAGGTGGGCAGCCACATGATCTTTTGATGTCCCATGAGATCCAGTCGGTAACAGCTGTAGTCTAGTGGTCATCTCCAAATCGCATTACATGCCCAGCCCATCTGATTTTCGATGCCTTGGCAAACGAGACAGCATTCCTGACCCTGGAACAGCAACAGAAGTTGGAACTCTGAATTCCTTCTCTCACTTGAGTGAGACGTGATTTTCCAAGCATAGCTCTTTCGATTCCTCTTTGGGTGACCCGAATAGCATTCTCATCCTGCTTTCATAGGGCCCAGGTCTCTGAGGCATATGTTAATGCAAGGATAATAGTGGAGTTGAAGAGATGTGCCCGGAGCCAGAGGTTCTTTGTCCTTTTAGCTATTTCTTCGATGCTCTTGAAGGCATTCCATGCTGCTGTCTTCCTCCTGCGCTGCTCAGGTTTTAGGTCGTTCATCATGTTGAGTTCTCGATCTAGATATATGATAACTGCTACATTTAGAGATGTTTATTCCATTGAGAGTGAATGGAGCCTCTGGAACTAGTTCATTTTTTATGAACATCGTTTTGTTGAGATTCGGCTGTAGACATATCTTTCCACATTCTCGGTTGAAATCAGCCAGCATTTGTGCTACTTGGCTAATGTTTGGTGTTATTAGAATGATGTCATCAGTGAAGCAAAGGTGGTGTAGTTGCCGACCCTCTGTCTTCACTCCCATTCCTTCCCATTCTAATTGTTGAATGATGTTTTCGAGGGTGGCGTTGAAGAGTTTTGGTGAAATGGTATCACCCTGTCGAACCCCTCTTTTGACATCGATGATCACTTCCTTGTAGAATGGTGAGATCTTGGTGGTGAATCCACCAACTCACAAAGGATCTTGATGTATTGGGTTTGAATGCCCTGTTTGGCTAGGGCTTCGGTGACCAATTCAGTCTCAACAGAATCAAAGGCTTTCTTTAAATCAATGAACGTGAGACAGAGCGGCATCTTGAAGTCCCTACACACTTCAATGAGCTTGGTTACCATGTGAATATGGTCGATTGTACTGAATCCTTTTCGGAAACCATCTTGCTCCAATGGTTGCCCTTAATCTAATATTCTACCAATCCTGTTCAGAATGACACGAGTGAACAGCTTGTAGATGATGGACAACAGGCAGATGGGGCGATAGTTGCCAATGTCGTGGATGTCTCCTTTGTTGAACAGTAGAACTGTCCTGCTGTTTTTCCATTGGGAGGGCACCTTGAATTCAGACAGGTATTGTGTGAAGAGCTGAGCCAGTGTGTACTGTGTACACTGTCTTGTCTATGTTGATATTACTATCAATCTATGTATCTGTTATTTATTGATGTTATAATGAATAAACAAAAAGAACAAGGTATATAAACACAAACTAAATCAGCAAGAGACATTATCTTTGTGACTCTTTAAATCTTGCTCTCCTGGGCCTGGATCAGTACTCACAGTCATGTTTGCTTTTGTTTTTATTAATATGAAAGTGTGTATTGGTCCTATTATCAACCACTGAGAAGTGCTGTAGACAAGCCTGCTGCCATTCATTTTTCATGAAAAGCTGCTATGAAAATCTTTGATGACACAGCTGTGGCATGTGCTTCTTGCTGTCCCCAGCATGAAACATTTTAAAGTATCACTGTCTTCCCATTGTTCATAAATTTGCTTGAGTGAGTACTAGTCACATCCCCATTAGTGCCAAGGGAGCTCTGGGTCTGGCATAGTGGGTCTCTCTCTTCCGGGGCAACTGGCATGGAGGTGGAGGAAAGGGCAGGGCCCAAAACTCCACTCCGAGTCCAGCCATTGTGGTCTCTTCCCCTCACATGAGAGCAAAACCCTTGGAGCAATGTTGGACTTGGCCAGGGGATGGCCGAGCCCCTTACCGGGAGGTCAGCTTCATGGGTTGCTTCCACGTGGGGCTGGCCGAGCAGCGCAGCTCTGCGTCTGAAGTGGATGGTTCTGAATATCCAGAAATGTACTAATTGAAAAATTAGTATCAGCTAATGTATCAACATAGCAATTTGAAATTTATAAATCACATTACATATACAGTTCATCATTGAATGAAAAAAAATCAATAACCAATTTGGTGATTTGATCTTAGAAAGTATTCATGCAGTATTTAAATCTCTCTTCATAGAATGAAATGACAATTTAAAATTATAGTATTTTGACCTGGCATCAAAGAGATGATTCTTGGTTGTTATTCACTGAGTTTGTATGACCAGATATGTAAAATAAATACATAATAAAATAAAGTATTATTAGTCTAATAATGAGCTTTTAATGTGTTTTGCAGAACATGTTCACGGTATCAGTTATTCTGTTGGGATATTTAAGCAAGTATACCTGAGAGATCTTGTAAGGGCTATTAATCAGTGTTGGCTGACTTATGCTGCAATGGAAAATACAGTATCTCAGTGGCTACAACTAAGTTGATTGATATGTATGTGCATTCTTCTCTCCCTATGGATATGTGCATACTTGTTTAATTTTTTATTTCTGCACCATAGTTTGAATAAGTAGTTTTTATTTGACATCTACAACCTTGCTCACTAGAGGGAAAATAATGGGGGAGAGTCTGTTATTATCATTTTGATTTTAGAGTAATGCATGAAATTTCTTTTCATACAGCATTGGTCAAGTTAAATAAAATGACTAAGAAGGTGGAGAAATGTCAACATTTCATTGGGAGAAACTTCAAATACATGCAAGAATTTTCTCTCCCATCCCAATACTGATTGAGTATATAGCCACATCTTAAATATGTGTATAGAACTGTTGATCAAATATGTATTTTGATCCTCCAAAGCAACTATGTGATTTACAAGGTAGATTGTTTTATTGCATTTAATAATGTTTTTAATTTAAGACTACTTTTTATTTTATTATTTTTTATCACTAGTGTTTATTTTTTAAATTTTTTTATTATAGCACCGTGAGACATACAATTACAAAGGTGTTCATAATTGGTTCTTGGTAGTACAGTATACCAGCACCCATCCCTCCACCAGTGCCCCATTTCCACCACCAATGTACCCCACCCACTCCCGCCCACCCCCATGCTACCTCAATAGCAGGTACTCCAGTATCCTCTCTTTCTCTCTCTATCTCTCTCTGTCTCTGATCTCTCTCCCTCTTCTTTAAAACATTGTGGCTAGCCCTGCAGATATTTAGAGTTTATCACTTAAGTCTCTTTGTGTATATTCAATGGTGAGTTTTAATCTGCCATTACCATTTCCCACATTTAGTAAAACACTGGTATCTATTTATATCCTATTAATGAATGCAGTAATTCTATATCTGTCCTTTTCCTTCTGACTAATTTCACTCAGCATGATAGTCTCCATGTCCATCCATTTGCAGGTAAATTTCATAATTTCAACTTTTCTGACAGCTGCATAGTATTGCATAGTGTAGATGAACCACAGTTTCTTCAGCCAGTCCTCTGTTCTAGGGCGTTTAGGTTGTTTCCAGAGTCTAGCTATAGTGAATAGCGCAGAGATGAACAAAGAAGTACAGATAGTGTTTCTGCTATGTGTTTTCTGGTCTCTCAGGTATATTCCCAGGAGTGCTATTGCTGGATCAAATGGGAGCTCAATACCTAGTTTTCGGAGGAATGCCCATATCCGTTTTCCAAAAGGGCTGGACCAGCCGGCACTCCCACCAACAGTGGATGAGAGTCCCTTTTTCCCCACATCCATGCTAGCACCGGTTGTTCTTGCTGTTTTGGATGTGTGCCAGTCTCTGTCCTGTGAGATGGTACCTCATTGTTGTTTTGATTTGCATCGCCCTGATGATTAAAGATGAAGAGCATTTTTTCATATGCCTTTTGGCCATTGGAATTTCTTCTTTTTGGAAGCTTCTGTTCATTTCTTCTCCCCATTTTTTGATGGGGTTGGCTGTTTTTTTTTCTTGTGGAGTGCTACCAGTGCCTGATATATCCTGGATATTAACCCCTTGTCAGATGGGTATTGGGTGAATATCCTTTCCCACTCGGTGGATTGACTTTGTATCTTGGTCACCATTTCTTTTGAGGTGCAGAAGCTTTTCAATTTTATATAATCCCATTTGTTTATCTTTGCTTCCATTTTCTTGGTCAGATACTTTTAGTTTTGATGGCGTAGAGCGTTTCTCCTATGTTTTCTTCGATGTACCTTATAGATTTATGTCTGAATTGAGATCTATAATCCATTTTGATCTGACTTTTGTGCATGACGTTAGAAGGAGGTCTAAGTTCATTTTTTACACGTAGCTGCCCAGTTTTCCCAGCACCATTTGTTGAAGAGACTTTCTTTTCCCCACTTAATATTTTTTGCTCCTTTATCAAAGATTAAGTGGTTGTATATTTGAGAGTGTGTTTCAGGATACTCAGTTCTATTCCATAGGTCTACGGGTCTGTCTCTATACCAATACCACACTGTCTTAATTACAACTGCTCTGTAGTAGAGCTTGAGGTTGGGGAAAGTGATACTTCCCATCTTCTTTTTCCCAAGGATTGCTTTAGCTATTCGTGGGGTTTTATTATACCATACAAATTTCAGGAGTGTTTGTTCAATTTCTTTAAAGAACATCATGGGTATCTTTATAGGGACCACATTGAATCTGTATAAAGCTCTAGGGAGTATTACCATTTTGATAATGTTAATCTTTCCAATACATGTGCACGGACTGTGTCTCCATTTCCTCAGGTCTTCTTTTATTTCCTGAAGTAAAGTTTTGTAGTTTTCTTTGTAGAGATCCTTTACTTTATTTGTCAAACTGATTCCTAGGTATTTGATTATCTGCTGCACAATTGTGAATGGGATAGTTTCTTTGATGTCCCTTTCTTCTCTTTCGCTGTTTGCATATAGGAAGGCCATTGACTTTTGGGTATTGATTTTGTACCCTGCCACTCTACTATAGGAATGTATTATTTCTAGGAGCCTCTTGGTAGAGGTTTTGGGTTTTCCAGGTATAATATCATGTCATCTGCAAATAGTGATAACTTGGCTTCTTCCCTTCCTATCCGGATGCCCTTAAATGTTTTTTTTCTTCCCTGATTGCTATGGCAAGTACTTCCAGTACTATATTGAATAGAAGTGGTGAGAGTGGGCAGCCTTGACTTGTCCCTGATCTTAAGGGAAAGGCTTTCAGATTTTCCCCATTGAGAATGATGCTCGCTGTGGGCTTTTAGTAGATGGCCTGGATTATCTTGTGGAAGGTTCCTTCAATCCCCTTTTACAGAGAACTTTTATCATGAACGGGTGGTGAATCTTGTCAAATGCCTTCTCTGCATCTATTGATATGATCATATGGTTTTTATCTTTTTTGTTGATATGATGTATTATGTTGATTGACTTGCGGATGTTGAACCATCCTTGCATTCCCAGGATGAATCCCACTTGGTCATGGTGTATAATCTTTTGATGACTCTTTGGATTCTATTTGCTAGTATTTTGTTGAAGATCTTAGCACCTGTATTCTTCAGGGAGATTGGTCTGTTGTTTTCCTTTTTTGTGACATCGCTGTCTGCTTTGGGTATCAGGGTGATATGTGCCTCTTAAAAGCTATTTGGGAGTGCTTCTGTTTCTTCAATTTGCTGGAAGAGCTTGAAAAGAATTGGGAGTAGGTCCTCTTTAAAGGTTTTGTAGAATTCACTGGTGAATCCATCTGGACCTGGGCTTTTGTGTTTGGGGAGACTTTTGATTACTGATTCTATTTCCTCGATGGAAATAGGTTTGTTGAGGTATTCCAAATCATCTTGTTGCAGACTTGGGAGGCTATAGTAATTCAGGAATTTGTCCATTTCTTCTAGGTTCTCTGTTTCGTGGCATGCAGGCTCTCATAGTCATCTCTGATGATCGTTTGAATTTCTGTGGTTTCTGTTGTGATGTCCCCGTTTTCATTTCTGATTCTATTTCTTTGGGTTCTCTCTTTTCCTTTTCTTACAAGTCTTGCAAGTGGTTTGTCAATCTTGGTTATTTTTTCAAAGAACCAGCTTTTGGTTTCGTTGATCTTCTGGATTGTTTTTTGACTTTCCATCTCATTGATTTCTGCTCTAAGTTTTATTATTTCTTTCTTTCTGCCTTTGTCCTTTAACTCGGGAACTTTTCAGCCAGGATGTTTTTAACTGTTTTAATTTCCTTGGGGTTACTTTCCTCTCCCTCTGGGATGCCAATGATTCTTATGTTGTTCCGCTGGCTTCATCCCATTGTTCTCTGTTCCATTGCCTATCCATTTTCTTGTCTTTTTCATCTTATGTAGTTTTCTGAGTGCTTTCTGCAGCTCAATTTCAGTCTCACTGATTCTCTCTTCCGCTGTTGTCATTCTACTGTTGAGAGCCCCTATTGTGTTTTTCATTTCATCTATTGAGTTTTCGAGCGATGATATTTCTATTTGCATGGTTCTCATTTCTGCTCTCATTTCCTCCCGTAATTTATTGACTGCCCTTTCAACTGCTTCATTTATGTTCTCCTGTATTTTATTGGACATCTGCTCCATTTTTTTTCATTGAGCTCCTTAAACATCCTACCAATTTCTTCTCTAATTTCATTGTCAGAGAGATCTTGCACATCTGTATTCTTTTTTGAGTCTTCAGGGTCGATTCCTTCATCTGTTCTTCGAGCTGGGGATCTGGCGTTGTTTCCCCATGGTGTTGCGGTGTTCAGGGATAGATTCCTATAGTGTACTGTTTCTATTTTCTTCAGGGTATTACCTTCCCTTGGTGTTGAATTTCCTAGTTTCTGTATTAATAAGCGGCCACGTGAGCAGCCGCCCGCCCAGCCAGCCATATACCCCAGGGAGAAACCTGAGGTGGAGGCAGGGGTGTTCCAGCACCCGCCCTCCACCAGTGTCCATCTTCCACCACCAATGTCCCCAATTCCCTCCCCCTCCCATAGCCTGCCTAAATGTCAGGTTCTTTATCTCATTGTGAGAGTTCAAAATGTCCGTTTACTTCCGCTTCTGCTCGACTTCTGGGGATTGTAGTTGCACCTTCTGCTGAGACCTGGGGCTCTACCATGGTCCCAGGTGCCGGCCCGGCTAGCTGCACACCCCAGGGAGAATACCTGAGGCGGAGACAGGCCAGTGTGAGAGTTCAAAATGTCCGTTTACTTCCGCTTCTGCTCGGACTTCTGGGGGTTGTAGTTCCACCTTCTGTCGAGACCTGGGGTTCTACCTTGGCCCCAGGCACCCGCCTGGGGCGGCCACACACCCAAGGGAGAATCTTATCATTTTTTTGAAGGCTAAGAGAGGGCACTTGTTTATTCTGGGAATAGACAATATTTTAGTGGAGTGTGTAGAAAACACATTGGATATTTGTGCCTGAGACTTCTGAATATAGCTAATTGACAAAGCATGTAAATATAGTTTTTTTCCTTCTGTTTACTTTTTTAATTAACCATTTTATTATACCACCGTGAGATATACAATTACAATGTTGTTCATGTTTAGAGGTTTCGGTCACATAGTGTTCCAGCACCCGCCCTCCACCAGTGTCCATCTCCCACCACCAATGTCCCCAATTCCCTCCCGCCTCCCATAGCCTGCCTAAATGTCAGGTTCTTTATCTCTTTTCTCTCTCCCTCTCTCTATTTTCCTTTTCGTACACATTGTGGGTTGCACTACATACACTTGGAAGCCATCATGTGCATTTTTTGCCTGTATTTAATGCTCAGTTGTATGTTGGTATCAGCCCTTTCAACTTTTATTCACACATGTTTTCTTCTCTGTCTTACCTAACCTCTGACTCCCTCTCGTTTGAGGTAATTTCCACTTTTGGTAAGACCACTTTATATATTTATGTCATGCAAAGAAATGCAGTCATTCTATGTCTCTCTCTTTCCTTCTGACTAATTTCACTTAACATGATCCTTTCCATGTCCATCCATTTATAGGCAAATTTCATAACTTCATTTTTTCCTGACAGCTGCATAGTATTCCATTGTGTAGATGTACCACAGTTTCTTTATCCAGTCATTAGTTCTCTGGCATACTTGTTGTTTCCAGGTTCTGGCTATTGTGAATAATGCTGCTATGAAAATAAAAGTCGCGGATTGTGTTTCCGCTGTGTTTTTTGGCTTTCCAGGGTATATTCCCAGGAGGCGGTATGGCTGGGTCAAAAGGGAGCTCAATTTCTAGTCTTTGGAGGAATGTCCATATTGTTTTCCAGAAAGGTTGTACAAGTCGACATTCCCACCAACAATGTATGAGAATCCCCTTTTCCCGCATCCATGCCAGCACTTGTTGCTTTATCCTTTTGGATATGGGCCAGTCTCTGTGGCATGAGGTGATATCTCATTGTTGTTTTGATTTGCATCTCTCTGATAATTAGTGATGATGAGCATTTTTTCATATGCCTTTTGGCCATTCGAATTTCTTCCTTGTCAAAGTTTCTGTTCATCTCCTATCCCCATTTTTTATGGGGTTGCCTGTTTTCTTCTTATATAGCTGTACCAGTGCCTGATATATCCTGGATATTAACCCCTTATCAGATGGGTATTGGGTGAATATTCTTTCCCATTCTATGTACTGCTTTTGTATCTTAGTCACTGTTTCTTTTGAGGTGCAGAAGCTCTTTAGTTTCATGTAGTCCCATATGTTTATATTTTCCTCAAGTTGCTTTGTTAATGGTGTTTCACCTTTGAAGATGTCTTTAGCTTCAATGTCGTGGAGGGTTTTTCCTATATTTTCTTCAATGTACTTTATGGATTCAGGTCTGATATTGAGATCTTTAATCCATTTTGATCTGATTTTTGTGCAAGTTGTTAGACACAGGTCCAAATTCATTTTTTTACATGTAGCTGTCCAGTTTTCCCAGCACCACTTGTTGAAGAGGTTTTTCTTACTCCAGTTTGGACTCTTTGCACCTTTATCAAAGATTAACTGATCATGTCTTTGAGGGTGGGTTAAGACTACTTTTTTAAATGTTTCCAGTTACATAGCTGATAAATGACAAATTCTAAATTTGAACAGAAATCCAGATCTGGCTTTCTTCCTAACCTCAGTCTAAATATGATATTCCTCATGGCGATGCTACATAAATATGTCTTCATAATGTTAGAAACTAAAATAGAACACTAAAATGTCCCAGGTATAGAACACCAAAGACTTTTTTTTGATGGGGTGTGGTGAGTGCTTAGAGACCCCTCCTGACAATTTTTGTATAGCCTGAAGGATTAAAGATCTGGTGCTGTTCAGCTTCTATGGTGCTGAAGATTACTGGCTTACCTTGGCAGTGCTTGGAGGCCTCTAGAACCACACCCTACAGTGCTAGTGTTTCAAGGCTACACCTGAAATTGCTCTGGGGACCATTTGCTGCCATGGACTGAACCAATTTTGGGTTTATGCAAGAAACACCCCGAAAGCCTTGTAATACCAAGATTCTGCAGCCCCTGGAGAATTTTTTTTAAATTTTCACTTACACATATTTTCAGGGTAGTTCATATTAAACCAAAGCAGTTCCCTTTATCTAAGACATGAAATTTTTTGCTAAATTTATTAAGATTCTAACATCTAGCATACACACACAGATATGTGTGTATATACATATGTATATATGTATATGTGTGTGTTAAAAGTCCCATTCCAACATTCCTCTGTAGGACCTTAACAAAACGATTTGCTAAAACTGCTGAGTTTAAAATTAGGAATTAGTTCTGTTTTTATTGATATAAACCTCACCAGTCAAAAGAAACCTCATCCACCTTCCTGCGTTATTAAGATTTCAGATATACAGTTTTGATAAAAGCTTGCAAGTACAAAATTTGCTATCAGGCTAATGTAGCATGGGAGATTTTGTCTGAGCTGGCAAAGGATCACATTTTCATCTCCTACGAGGCAGGAACTGAGCTCTATAAACTATTTTCTACATGCATGCTCCGCTCAAAAGTATTTCATTTTGAATCTTTGTCTGATTTTAGAATGGTGGGTTCTAACCCGTTTCCCATACATATGCTGTAAGTGTGGTAAGTGTGTAAGTGTCAGCTCATTTGCTTTAGCCTGCCAGAACATTGACTTCAGGTACAAGAAGAACCAAACAGTGGTATGGAAGACTCATTCTGTTCATTCGTGTTTTCTGTACGTATAATGCTATAGTGCATAGACAGAGACAATGCAACCCCTTCCTTTAGTCACTGGGTTCTTGATGGAGAGATGAGTGATACAATCTGAAGGAGAGACACTGGAAGCAGAATTTCAAAGACACTCTCCCCATCTGATCTGCTATATTTTCCATAAAAAGGAAAAATAAATCCATCCTCTTCAATGCCTAGTAGGGAATAGTAATTCCATAGCAACAAGGTCTGGTTTGAAGTCAGGTTAACTCAATACAGGCCAGAGATTGTGTCTTTCCTGATCTTTGATTCACTAGGTCCCTTCTTTCAATTAGTCACTAATTGGTGATAATTGGAAAACATTAAATGAGGACATCTTTTATGCTCAGAACCCGTCTAAATAATAGAAAGGTTATAATCATAACCCATAGCTTTCATCTTCAAGTCCATGGCAGGAGACAGAAGTCAGCCAACAGTATCAACACCATGTGACACATTGTCAGAGACAGAGGTCAACCAACAATGTCAATACCTTGTGATAACTTTATTGTCAGACATTAGTATGGTCTATTCTAGAACACAGGAGAAGGATTTACATTCTAGGTATAATTGGCCTGGTATGGAATCCCTGTGAAGATAGTCTTTGAAATGATTCTTCATTTGTTGTCCCAGATAAAGAAAAGGGGAGGGCGGTCAGACATGTTTTAATAGGATGTCACATGTACACAGATGGTCTAGAATGAACAGGTCATGACACATAGCTTGGGAAGGAGAATGGCAGGGGTGACAACATCCAGGAAGACTGAAGTAAGGTTTGTGACACACTTAGTCCACATTTCTTCCTTTCTGATTTTGAATTTCTATACTGAAACTAACTCTATATAGCTGGGGCAGAGAGCAAACGGAAAGGCATTGGCTGAACTATGGGAGAACAGAAACAGATTCTACCCTTGGCAGGAGCTGCTTCAGGGATCAGTTCTCTGTTCCCTTGATGGGAGATGTGGCAGTGTACTTTTTCAGTCAGAGGATGGGATGTAGATATGGCATCAAGCAGGTCAGAGCTTAAAGACAGACCAGCTAACAGAAGAAAGGCCTCTCTACATTCATTCATAAATCCCATGTGGAGGGCAATCATTAGGTCAGCTTGGGTTCAGCTTGGGATCAAACTCATGCCGCTCTGACTGCATGGAGGAGACCATGGTGTGCCATAGACAGCGTTTTGTAACCATAGCAAGACAAGGAAGTAGTTGCGCTGTCTCTTTCCAGAGCCTGAGAATTTACAGGACATGACTGTTACCTTTGTGGGGTCCTGTATGGTAGCTACTGGTAAGTCCCCATAATAATAGTGTGGCAGTCCATATTATGACATCTGGAGTTTTGGACCCAACTTAAGGCTGCTTCTGGTGGCAGGCAGCTAACTATTCCCATTCAGTAATGGAGGAGGGTCTGAAGATGTAATGCTGAGATATTTTAATGCCCTGCAAGATTGGAATCATTTTATCTTTTTTTTTTGTTTTACTATTTGGTTCACACCCGGCAATGCTCAGGGGTTTCTCCTGGCTCTGCATTCAGAAATTACTCCTGACAGTGCTCAGGGGACCATATGGGATGCCGGGATCGAACCCGGGCGGCATGGGCCAGCTGCGATGCAAAGCAAATGCACTACCCGCTGGGCTATCGCTCTGTCCCTGATTGGAATCATTTTAAAGCAGTTAGATTTTTATCTTAAGAACAAACAAACTTGGGGCCAGAGTGATAGCCCAGCAGGTAGGGCATTTGCCTTGCATGCGGCCGGCCTCTGCTGGCCTGGGTTGTTCGATCCCCATCCCCGGTATCCCATATGCTCCCGAGTACCGCCAGGAGTAATTCCTGAGTGCAGAGCCAGGAGTAGCCCTGAGCATTGCCGGGTGTGACCCAAAAAAGGCAAAAAAAAAAAAAAAAAAAAAAAAAAGAACAAACAAACTTTTGGGAAAAGAAGAAACTTTCAAGTGACAGATAGGTCTCATTGTAAACCTACTCTGGTGACCTTGGAAAGAAGGGGAGAGTGAGTGCCTACTTGGTGTCTATCAAATCTCCCAGAAAGGACAAAGGCTCAAGGAAGGGGCAGACCAAGAACAGGGAGGTTGAGAGGCCGATTTAGCTGTTTGTTCTCCTCAGTGATCACCGCGGGGCAGAGGGGCATGTATAGTATCAACAATATTTGTGTACATTAATAAGGTGATGGAAGAAGAGAATGGATGGGGGAGAGGCATGGGGAAAAACCTCATAATAGATATGATTATAAATACAAGTAGAATAGAAATCAGAAGAGACTCATGTTACAAACATGTAGGTAGGGATTTTTAATGAAGACAGGATTCATCAATAGCTGATGCATCTGGATCAAAATCACCCACTGATGGCCCCCAACAAGTCAGTTCTGACCTTGAGGAGCTCTGTTTTATTCTTTTCTGTATTTACATGCACCACACGGGGTGGCAAACCTCATTTATCTATGCAGAGTCACCATCGTGTGGGTAGGGCTGGGAGTCCTGAAATACATCATTTCTGACTCAAGGATCTCATAATTTAATGAAAAGATAAATAAAAAGATTACTGGGGAAAGGGATAAGCTCTGATGGGGGTAGACAGGGTATTACGGGATCCCACAGGGGAAATATCCGACCCCTTAACCAAGTAGGCGCTCAATAAAATTGTATTAAATGAGCATATTTATTAAGTTTGCTGGTACAGAAATGAGTATTATCACTAAATGCACAGAAACAGGACCAGTTGATGTGGGGCATTTTTTAATTTTAGAGACAAGCAACCACTCCTCTGTGGTTTTCCACAATGCTCCTGATTTTCGGAGTTTCTATGAAAGTTCTGTCTTCCTCTTCTGGCTCCATGCAGATAACCAAAATGATTGTGGCAGAATTCTCCACACAGCTTTAGCCTTTTTGGGTACTGCTGCCCCCCCAATTATATATCTGGGGATGTATCCAGCAGGTCTAACATTCCATTTGCTTTCTGGGTCTTTCTATACACCCCCTGACACACACATCTTATTCCACAGATTCTGATTTCTTATACACACTCTGTTCCAGATTCTGCTTATATGTAAGTCCTATTCCACAATTCTATTTTCTTGTGCACACACATACTCACATCTTATTCCAGATTCTATTTATATACATCCTATTCCATCCACAGATTCTGATTTCTTACACACACACACACACACACACACACACACACTGGTGCGGTGCCCTATGTTCTTCCATACCCTGTGTGTGTGGAAGGAAGCAAACAGCTTTTCGTAGGTGTATGCAGAACATAGTCTGGGTAATGAGTTTGGATGACAGAAAACTCTGATCAAGGGACAGAAAGATAGTACTGGTTAAGGGCACTTTCTTTACATACCACTGCCCTAGTTTAACATCTGGCCACAATATGGTCCCAAGACTAGCAATACCAAGAGTGATTCCTGAGCACACAGCTAGAGGTAAACCATTGAGGATTGATTCGAAACCAAAACTGAATTACATTAAATTTCAGATCAAGACACATCAAGTGAGAGTCTGCTTAGGGTGAGGGAGGGGTTGCCATGAGGTTTGAAGGCACCAGGCACCCCAGTGCATACACCTTTGCCCTGCAAACACATTCTGGCTGGTGGAACCTTGGAATGAGGGTTTCCTCACTATTGGGAAGTTTCTTTAGAGAGAAATGTTGGGGAGCCTGCAATTCTGTCAGCTTGAATGCTTGCCATTGCAATGGAGTGAAGACTTTCTTTACCTCCAGCTCTTCCCTGGTGCTTGAGATCTGCCAAATGCTGAAAACTGTCCAAGCACCTCCCTGCACCTCCACGCCCCATTCTGTTCTGGGATCCCCTTCTTGCAGGTGGGGTTCCCGCCTCACTCTTCCAGGCCTTGTAAATGTGCAGCCCATTTAGACTTGAAGACAGTGGGCCACTTCTCATCTCAGGCCAGGCTGCTGCCGGGTTTTACGGGCCGTAAAGGTCCTGACAGGAGTCATAAAAGCCTCCAATTGCACTGCAGAAACCCTGGGAGTATATTTTAAGGGCCCCTGAGTTTTCATTTTGCTGCTTTTATGGGGACTCATAAAAGCTGCGTGGCACAGGCTCTCTTATTGGCTGCTCATTGCGAAGGTAGTTAAAATTACAGCTTTAGACAAATTGTTCCAGTCCCAATAAATCAGCGGCGGGCATGTGGCAGGGGAAGGCTTCCAGCACTGCCGCATCCCCAGGTCCCCACCCAAGTCCCTCCTCAGGCTGGTCCTTGTGGGGGAACAGTGCTGTGGAGCAGCCCAGCCCCCACCCCATTATAACACCCCTGGCCAGGAGCAGCTGCCGGTCAGTGTTCAGGTTTCATGCATTTTCTCAGATAGTGGCTTGGCCTTTACATTTTTGATTTATACAAATTTGATTCCACCTTCCTCCCCCCAAAGCCATATTTTGATTTAGCTTCAATCAATGGTACTAAAGAGATATAGTCTCTGGCCCTTAGTGTGGCAGAGGCATGCTGCAGACTCAACCACGTCTTCCTTCTCCGTCCTTTATAGCTACTCCACATAAGCCCTGGTGCTGTCTTCCCTCCTCCTGCTCTCTGAGCAGCTGCCTACCTTTCTGGTACTGAGGAGGACAGTCAGGGCCTGTTTATTGCCTGGACCAGTGAGCAGGATGTGTCCGACCAAGTGGCCATCAGCTGCATCTGGCACAGGTCCAAAGAGGACCATTTCAGGAAGCACAAGTTTTTGTATTGAATCCGGACCAATAGTACAATGAATAAGGCACTTGCCTTGCGCACAGCTGATTCAGGTTCCATTTCTGGCACTACAATGGTCCCTAAGTCCCTCCAGGAGTGATCGCTGAATGCAGAACCAGAAGTTTAGTCAGCTGGGGCCCCAAACCAAACAACAAATGGTTTTGTGCCATCACTGGCTTCTTGTGGCCAGCACATCATCCATCTAGAAAACTCCACCCTCATCTGAAAGGAGACCAGACATATCTGTCTCTGCCTTTCTAGAATCCTCCAGGATTGCTAACTTCCTTCTTGTGGAGTCCTTCAGACTGGAATTGTGAGGCACAAACACACACCCACCTGCCCTGTCACTTGTAGAGGGGCAGAAAACCTCCAGGAGAAACTAGGATAGTGGGAAAAGGAGGGGGTCTAGAGGACCCTGCATGAGCCACCTCCCCCCCACACACACACTAGAGCCCTGTTTGTGTGGCCTTCTCAGTTCCCATGGAAACCACCTCGTTCCCCTGCTATTTCTGAAGAGCACGTGCTTGGGGAGTATTGGTCTAAAAAAATGATGTTTACTCCTTCTCTGGAGATTAGCCAAATCAATACCTCCAGTAGCACGAGGTATTGTGTTACTTGGGGAATGCCTGGCTCGTTTCTTGCAGATGTATGGGCGCAGGCTCCAGAGAGCCCCACAGGAGGAGATGGTACCAGGGGCTGTGCCAGGCAGTAGATCAGAAGGTGGCTTTTGTTGGAGCAATGAAGCCAAGATCCAGAGAGAAGAATCGTCATCAATTAGTTCATGTCTGGAGCAGGCAGGGAG
>JAJIBD010011673.1:0-44845 GCA_021461705.1 Cryptotis parvus | reverse complement strand
GTTTTGTTTGAAAATATCCAAACTTAGAAGGATCTATTCCTTTATTCTCCCACCTTGACTTATTAGTGCTGATGGATTTCTAGATATCCACTCACCAAATTTTACCTTTCATAAAGTCTATTTGGAAAAAACAGCTTTATTGGAGCCTTTGCCAAAAGAACCCTTAATCATCACCCAAGTTCAAGCAGTTTCATCAATACTTTATTGCTACTTTAATTTCTTTATTCATAGAATTTTATAAATTCTAATGCTATGTTTAAACTAACATTTTATTGGGAAATGGTGGCCCACAAGCGGTGCAAGTTTGGGCCACACTAGTTTTTCAACAGCTATGCTCAGGCGGTAATGCAGTGCCAAGGATGGAATAAAAGAGATGTGCCTGCAAGATATATGCATAAATAATTCATTACAATCCCCCAGGCCGAACCTTCCTTCCTCTGCCTTTGCTCTATTGAAATTTGAAGTACTTTAAGGAGCTCAGCTCTTCCTGTCTAAATGAGGCATGCATCTCAGTCTGTAAAGTCTCTATAGTACAGTTGTCTCAACTGATTCTTAATTGACAAATTGACCACATTAGATTTTTAATCTTATAACTTTATTTTATTATTGCTTTCATTGACAACTTAATTCAACTGAAAGACTAAGAAGACAATTGAGATTCTAATGGAAATCAATAAACAGTGAAATAAATGCTATACATTACAATTTAACACAACATCAGCTAAATTTGTAAATTAGAGAATACTATTTCAATACCCATGAGACAATTGGCCATATTCCATTTATAGTCTGGTTATATCTATATATTCATACTTCCTTTGTTGGTTTATTAGGGTGACAAAAAGTTATTTGGTCTAGAGTTATAATAAATATCTGACTGAATCTGATACACAGTATAAATTTAAGTACAATCAACCTACATGAACACTTTTCAATTAATTACAATAAAAATATTTAAATATTAATTATTTCATTGTTATCAAGAATTAATAGCTTATCTAGGATCACATTTTTATATTTCCATAATATATAATCAAAATGAACTCATTATACACATCAATAACTTTTTACTAAGTAGAAAGGAATATATTTTCTTTACATTTTATGCATATTCTTGCTATAACCTGTAATTTGTGCAATTAAAAACAATGGAAAACCTGGCTTTAATTACAACAAAGTTATGTTTGAATCTCAACCCATTTAAAAAGGAATCAATTCAGTACAGTTTTGTAATGTAATGTACTCCCTTACCCTACTGGCAATGTCTTGTAAAGTTTGGCAATCCAAATAGTAAAAGATCAACTTTTTATGGGGACTAAGTACAAACTCCCTGTCCCAACATTCTCCTTTACTTAGCTTCTCTTCATCTCTCTCTCCCTCTCTCTCTCTCATACACACACAGAGTTATATAACACTATGATAAACAATTTTCCAAACAACTAAAATTGAGGATGTACATTTACTATTGTGTATTTAGAAAAATAGAGAATAGCACTATTAAGACACAGGATGTACAAATAGAGTTCAGTATCCTGACACCCAGCCTCAAATACATGATCAATTAATCTTCGCAAAGGGAGCAAAAAGTACAAAATGGAAAAGGAAAGCCTATTTAATAAGTGGTGCTAGGAAAACTGGGCAGCTACATATAAAAAATGAATTTGGACCTCTGTCTAACACCATACACAAAGCTTAGATCAACATGGATTAAAGATCTCAATATCAGACCTGAATACATAAAGCATGTTGAAGAAAATACAGGAAAAACCCTCCATGGCATTGAAGCTAAATTTATCTTCAAAGAGGAAACACCACTAACAAAGCAACTAGAAGCAAAGATAAACATATGGGACTACATGAAACTAAAAAAGCTTCTGCACCTCAGAAGAAACAGTGACCAAGATGCAAAGAGAGTCTACAGAATGGGGAAAGAATATTCACCCAATACCCATCTGGTAAGGGTTTAATATCCAGGAAGTATCAATCACTGATAGAACTTTACAAGAAGAAAACAGTCAACACCATTAAAAATGGCAGAAGAAATGAACAGAAACTTCGACAAGGAAGAAATTCAAATGGCCAAAAGGGGCCGGAGCAATAGTCCAGAGGGTAGGGCGTTTGCCTTGCGCACGTGGCCGGCCATGCAGGCCCGGGTTCGATCCCTGGCATCACATATGCTTCCCCGAGCACCTCCAGGAGTGATTCCTGAGTGCAGAGCCAGGAGAAACACCTGAGCATTGCCGGGTGTGACCCAAAAAAAAGCAACAAAAAAAAAAGAAGAAGAAGAAGAAGAAGTCAAACGGCCAAAAGGCATATGAAAAAATGCTCATCATCATTAATCATCAGGGAGATGCAAATCAAAACAACAATGAGATATCTCATACCACAGAGACTGGCACATATCCAAAAGAGCAAGAACGACCGGTTTGAGGCTCTTCATATTCCTGAAGCAATCAGATGCCATTGGGCTACACTGGCACGCAATAGGGTCAAATGGAAATGTTACTGGTGTCTGCTCAAGCAAATAGATGAATAACAATGGGATATCAAGTGATCAAGCAAGAACAACAAGTGCTGGTGTGGATGCAGAGAAAAGGGGACTCTCTTTCATTGTTGGTGGGAATGTTGACTGGTGCATCCTTTTTGGAAAACATTATGGACATTCCTCCAAAGACTAGAAGTTGAGCTCTCATTTGAACCAGCCATACCTCTCTAGGAATATACCCTGGAAAGCCAAAAACACACAGCGGAGCACTATTCACAATAGCCAGAACCTGGAAACAACCAAAAGTGCCCAAGAACTGATGACTGGATAAAGAAACTGTGGTACATCTACACAATGGAATACTATGCAGCTGTTAGGAAAAAATGAAGTTATGAAATTTTCCTATAAATGGATGGACATGGAGAGGATCATGTTGAGTGAAATTAGCCAGAAGGAAGAAAGTCAGATATTGAATGACTGCATTTATTTCCATGGTATATATATTGTGATACCAATATCCAAGGTATGGCAAAAACATGGATCAGGAGGTCTTCTCAAAGGTGGAATCTACACAAATGGGTGGGAGTCAGAGGTTAGGAAAGACAGAGTATGGAACAGTGTGCTAATAATTGTCAAAAGTGATAATACCAGCCTAGAACTGAGCATTGACATAAGCAAAAAGATTCATATGATACCTCTTAATGTATGTATTGCAATCCACAATGTGTAAGAGAAGAAACAGAGAAAGAGAGAGAAATAGAGAAAATAAATAAAGAATCTGCCATAGAGGCAGGCTAGGGAGGGGGGAAGGAAATTGGGGACATTTGTGGTGGGAAATGCACACTGGTGGAGGGATGGGTGCTGGAACACTGTATAACTGAAACCCAAACATGAACACCTTTGTATTTGTTTAGCTCGTGGTGGTTTAATAAAATATTTAAAAAATACAGTATATACAATACAGTGCCTGAAATAGTAATATTTAATAAATGTTTGCTATATTTAATTGCAAAATGTTTACATTTTGGCAATGTTACTTACATTTCATAATTGTTTAGTGAGATAAACATTTTAACATAAAGGTATTATTGACATTAAATTACACAGAGATTGAAACTAAAATGTCAAGGCTGCAGAAGCAGTAAAGTGGATAAGACACTTGATTGTCACTTGGACCACCCAGGTCTATCTCAGACCTGTACACCCCCAGAGCACCACCAGGAATGATTCATGAGCATTAAATTATAAATAGACACAGAGTACCAGAGAATGTGGCCCCAATTAGTAATCACCCCAATTGGTTCTTAGGACTAAATCCTATGTCTGAGTTCAGAAATCATAACTAGAAGTGGTTGTGTTAACATATGCAATGCTGAGGGTCAAACCCAGTTTTCCCATGTGGAAGACAATTACCTTACTCTGTAATATTCTTTCAGTATCTATCTATCTATCTATCTATCTATCTATCTATCTATCTATCTATCTATCTATCTATCTATCTATCTATCTATCTATCTATCTATCTATCTATCTATCTATCTATCTATCTATCTATCTATCTATCTATCTATCTGTCTATCTGTCTGTCTGTCTATCTGTCTATCTGTCTGTCTGTCTGTCTGACTATCATCTATCTATCTATCTATCATCTATCTGCCTATCTGTCTATCTGTCTATCTGTCTGTCTTTCTGTCTTTCTGTCATCTATCATCTATCATCTATCTATCCACACATACATGTACATATACATGAAATATTTATTCATGTACACATGATAATGTATATATATACATGACCTATATTCATGTATACATGAAATACATATATGTACACATATTCATGACTGTATACTAACAATATTAGTAGATAGTCTGCTTATATTACTTATACAATCTCAAGCAGTAAACACCTGCTTATACTATTTGAACAAATTCAAGAAGTTATCAAATCAAGACCACTACTTCAAATGAATTAGAGCTGTAAGTCAATGTGGAGAATAATGTCTCATTTCCAGAAAAATGGTACTTTTGTGATAACATTAATAGCGCACACACACTAATAAATGGGATCTATGCTATGTTGACCTCTGGGTAACAAATATGGATTCTTATATTATAATTTCTTTAATGTTTCAACATTTATTGACCTGTTGAAGTCTTTCCACCAAGCTGAAATGCTCTGTCAGATGTCAGAAAGAAGTGTATTTTCTCGATTCTGGGAAGTCAGAGTAAGATTTTTGATAAGCATGCTAAATCAAAAGCAGAAATAAGAACAAGTAAGTAGTGATCTAAACCTAAAAATTTATCTTCTTAGTCAATTAAAACAGATAATGGTGATTTCTTATAGTTCATAGAAAATGTTGCAAAAGAGGAATTTTAAAGTCCAGCACATTATTTGAGGGAGGTTTGTGTATGTGACATTCACAGTGACCCAACGCCATGATTAAGGAAAGACTGTCAGATCTCTTCACTGGTGACAAACCAATATGTAAAATGAATGTAATTTAGTCAACCATACCAGTAAAAGCAAAATGAAAAGGGAACAGAAAACATCTACATAGATGGTGCTTATTTATTTACTCAGAGTTGATAAAGCCTGACAAGTTAATTAAGTCACTTTTATTAAGGTAGCAAAACCATGTGATACTTCAGTGATAATGCGGTTAACTGATGTGGACAATATTTTATAAAATAAATACTTATGAAAAATAGCAAGTCAATAGCTGAAAATCAGTTGAATCAAAGGATCTAATTTAAATAAAATGAGTGAATAAAATTTATCTATAAGAATATTTTTGTCAATATTATACTGTTCTGAGTGGAGGCTAAAATCAGAACTAGCTTAATGTGTTCAAAGTGGAAATTCAAATATGTTATAAGATAATGTAAAGGTAGCACTATTTAAAAGTTCTATGGTGTACAACACTTTTTAGCCTATGCTATATTTCTGAAATTATCGCTTCAGGTATTTTAGCAGGTTAAAGGTGTATGTTTATCATCTCAAGCCATCTTGACTAATCTCATTCTCAGGGTCAGAAACTTTCTGAAAATAACTGCTCTGGGATGTTCATTAATAATAGTGTTCCTCTCTCATTAATAGTTTATAGTGAGTTTCTCCCAATCTTATGAGACTGTAAAAATTCTATGCCAATAAATGTGTCTATAGTAATAAATTGAATATAACTTATAGTGTGAGTTTCACATTGATTTATACTCATCGTAACAAGTAACAGTGTGTGGTCTGTACAATCTAGCAGAGTGAGTGGAGCATATGGTTTACTGTAGGTGGGTGAATAAGACCAAGATATAATATCAATGTCATAGAAAATTACATCAGAAATCATTGTGACATTGTCAAACCAACCTGATATTTACCTTAATTAGCAATTTATTTCTCTTTCCTTATAAATGGATGGACATGGAGAATACCATGCTGAATGAAATGAATCAGATGGAAAGGGACAGACACAGAGAATGATTGCATTCACTTGTGGGGTATAAAAAGCATAATATGAAACCAGTAACTAAGGACAGTAGAAACAAGGGCCAGGAGTTTTGGTCCATGGTTGGAATCCTGCATCAACCTCTTGGGGGAAAGGCAGTTGGGATAGGGAAGGTTACCTAGATTGTTACCACTATAACAAAGATAGTGGTAAATGACCACTGTGTAAGAACTCGTATAGGATGGGTAAAAGGAACTAACATAGTAACCTCTCAGTATCTGTATTGCAGATCATAATGCCCAATGGAAGAGAGTGAGAGAGGGGAAAAGAAGGAAAGTGCCTGCCATAGAAACAGGCTGGTAGATAATTGGGGGCGATGGCAGGAGGGTAAAGGAGCACATTGGTGGTGGGAAACGTGCACTGTTGGAGGGATGGGTGTTGGAACATTGTGTAACTAAACCCAATCATGAGCAGTCTTCTAACTGTATGGCATGGAGACTCAATAAAATAAATTTTATAATAATTATTTCTCCAGAAAATTCTTATTTGAGGTTGTCAAGTAAAGGCAATAGTTTCTGGAAATGATTAAGTTTTATAGATAAAAATCATGAGATGATGGGGCCAGAGCAATATAGCAGGTAGGGCATTTGCCTTGCTTGCGCCTACCCATGTTCAATCCCTGGCATCCCATATGGTACCCAGAACAATCCAGGAGTAATTCCTGAATGCAGAGCCTGGCAAGCTGCCCCTGTCGTATTTGATATGCTAAATACCAGTAACAATTATACTAGGTCATTCCCATGACCTAATATAATTGTCTGAGGCTCTTCATGTTTCTGGAGCAAGCAGGTGCCCTTGGGCTCTACTAGCATGAGACAGGACATATGGAGATATTACTGGTACCCGCTCAAGTAAATAGATGATGAACAGGAAGATAGTGATAGTGATACATTTGCTACATTTATTTATCTAGTCAAATTGGAAATTTTATTTTCTTACTGCAGTTCTGTTATAGACAGGTAGATAGATAAATACATAGATGGATATCACTGACATATTTTCACAGTAAAACTAAAACAATTGTCACTTGTCACTTGTCTTCCCATTGTTCATCGATTTGTTTGAGAGGGCACCAGTAACATCTCTATTCGTTGGGAATGAGGTCCATTATTGTTACTGTTTTTGGCATATTCAATACACCATGGGTAGCTTGCCAGGCCTGCCATAGCTCTGGGTTCATCCTAGGGGGCCCAGTCTTTTTCTATGTCAGACTATCAACCATCCAGGGGCCCACAGGGCAGTGTTCTGAGTGTAGACAACCTGTCTCCTGTCTGCTACCTGCCAAAGCAGCTGGGCACCACAGCCACACCTGCAACACCTATGTTTCAATAGCTTTCATATCTTCATCAGCAAATTCATCTTCAGCTTCTTTCAATTGTGCAAGATTCATCTTTCCATATGGCTTAACCACTTAAACATTGCTTCTTTCTGTAAATGTAAAACCATTTCTTCGATGTCATCTTTTGGTTCTTTTGGAGGAAGAATTCCAAAATCTCTTAAGATTTCATTCCATTCTTTATCTTCATTTGGATCCTGCATGATGTTCCACTTGGGTCCTCAGGCCTCCTAAGCCCCGAGACAGGTACCTTATTTATAATATTATTGTATTATATTATGCTATATTATGTTATGTTACATTATGTTACATTATGCTACGTTACATTACATTATGTTACTTTGGTGTTATGTTAACATAACAGTGTGCTAATAATTGTTGGAAAGTCGAATACCAACCTAGAACTGAGCATTATATGCAGGCAAAAAGATACACATGACAACCTCTTAAGGTATGTATTGTAATTCACAATGTGGAAGGGAAGTAAAAGAGAAAGAGAGAGAGAGAGAGAGAGAGAGAAAAAAGAAAGAAAGAACCTGCCATAGAGGCAAGCTGGGGGGGTAGAGGGAATCGGAGGCATTGGTGGTGGGAAATAGGCACTGTGGAGGGATGGGTGCTGGAGCACTGTATGACTGAAAGCCAAATATGAACATTTTATGAACATCTTTGTAATTGTATATATCAATTGTATCACTTGTCTTCCCGTTGACCATAGATTTGCTCGAGCGGGCACCAGTAGCATCTCCAAATGTCCTGTCACATGCTAATGTAACCCAAGTGTATCTGCTTGCTCCAGGAACATAAAGAGATTCAAACCATTCCATCAAGTCATGTGAATGAGGTCTATAATTGTTACTGGTATTTGGCATATCATATACAACACGTGTAGCTTGCCAGGCTTATACGTGCGGGTGCGATACTCTTGTAGTCACATATAATCTCAACGTTTATTGATGAACCGTGCAGCTGCTTTAGCTGGGCTGTGATTGGCTCTTCTGCTGGGTGGAGCCCTGAAGAGACGGGAGTCTGGATGATGAAAATGGTGGCCCTCATGGTGTGTGGGTTCCTCTGGCTTCTTGCAAGACTCTGCTGGGTGGCAGGTCAGAGCTAGAACCTGCCATCCCTCCCTGTGCCTTATGAACAGCTGAGTACAGGGAGAGCTGGTAGCAGCTCTGCCCCATGTCTATGAGTCTCTGGATCAGCATACCTGGGCTGGGCTGGAAAAAAACTGCTGCAGGGTGGATCTTGGCAAGCTGGGCTGTGATTGGCTATTCTGCTGGGTGAAGAACTGAAGAGAGGGGAGTCCAGATGTGGAAAATGGCGGCCCTCATGGTGTGGTGGTTCCTCTGGTTTCTTGCAAGACTCTGCTGGGGTGGCGGTATATATCATGGTGGTATAATAAAATATTTTTAAAAAATGAAAGCATTCTGAAATATTTGGCACTTATCCTATGAGTTCCTAAATAAAGTCACAACCCTGTGAAAATATATGTTTTATTTTTAAAAATGCTCATGAGTTTAATATCTTAAAATTTGCAACTGAAGATTAAGTGATGAGACTTCATTTAGAAAGGATGCATTTCATAGAATAATAGAAAGTCTTTAAAATGGCTTTACATGATTTATCTTCAATATAAGTATTCCATGCTGATTGCACTTTGATAATAAGAGTATCTCACTTATAGGTAAAATAAGAAATTTTAAGGTCTGTTGGATACTACAAAGTTTTGTAGTAGGTCAACAAAAATGTATTCAGTGCAAGAGTTTCCATAATTGGAGTAGATTGAAAAAAATGCACAGTATTCCAGGATCAACAATGTGCAAACACATTCCAGTTGGGTGCTTGGCTGATATTCAGAATAAAATGAAATTTATTGAAATTAAAAAGCAAAACAAGTCCAGAAATGAATTATCTTGAAAATACTTTGCCTTATTTCCTAACTACCTAATATGGTTAGGTGATTTTATTTTTATTATCCCCATATAACTATTTCAATAACACTTTAAACTTGAATAATGTCAACACTTAACAACAAAATGCACTGTTTAAATAGTGGAATATATTTTTAAAAACAGTATTAGCAACAAATGGTGGCAAAGAGAATTTGGGGCAATCAAACAATAGTTTCATTAATGCAATTTAAAAAAAGATCATTTGATGTGATTGCTTGTTTTCAACTCTTACTGTTGGGCTAGAGCTGTATGAGTAATATGAGCACCACTCACATGAGTAGATGTATGAGTCCACAGTCTCAGCTTTCTGCTTTGTTCTGCTTTGAGGATTTTCTTGGTCTAGAGAGGATCAAGCCTTTTCATCTTCATGCTGTGGAGTTGACTAATGTCTCATTAATGAGAAAACTATGAGTCACTGAATTAATTAGAAAATTTGAGTAATCTATAAATTACAAATACTGCTAAACAAGTATTTTCAACTTAAGAACAATACAAATTTTTTTCAAACAAAAATCACTAAAACTGAGGCCTTTTGCAGTCTCCAAGAGTAGGAAAGCAGCCTGGGGACTCAGTGGCGCACATAAGACATAAAATATATGTTTCCCTCATAGGCCATTTTACCTCCAATAAGACTAGCCACTGCTTAAAGGTCAGAGTCACCTCTGTTCTGCATCCTGCTCTACTGCCTCTATCCTTGCAACAAAATAGGACTAATTCTTTGCATCGGCCCAAAATTGTGCTTACTACTACTAGAGATCAATGATGGCTGTTCATTTTTCACTTTCTTTGCACCCTTATCCCTTTTTTTCTTTTTGCTTTTTAGATCATACCCAGTGAGGCTCAGGGGATACTCCTGGCTCCTCTCTCAGGAATTACTACCTGCGGTGCCTGGGGGGCCATATGGGATGTCAGGGATCGAACCCAGGCCGACAGTGCAAGGCAAATGCCCTACCCACTGTACTATGGCTCTGGCCCCCACCCTTATCCCTTTTTGCTCCCTTTTGTTTGCACTTTTTTTGTTTGTTTTATTTTGGGTCACACTAGGTGGTAGGTCCTATTGCTGGCTCTGTACTCAGAGACCACTCCTGTCTGGCTAGAATGACCACATTGGGTGCCAAGAGTCAAATATAGGTTGACTTGTGTAAGGCAAGCACCCTACCTGCTGGATGAGTGCTTTGGCACCTCATTTACACTTTTTCTTCTTTATATTCTTCGTACCCAGGCTAAGTTGCTTCATGGCCTTTCTATCCTTACCTTCCAAACAGTTTCAAATATTTTCAAATGAAAATATTCAATGAATATTTTCTCCAAAAATATTAAATCTATGAAGCCATTTAAGAGTTGGTATGGTTAATAAAGTTAAAGAACTCACATGAGTTCATGCTGCAATTGCAATGTCTGTGAAAAATCACATATAAAATAACAGTTATTGTTTCCTTATATATAGATGAGAAATGCATTTTAATTGACAAATATAACATTGAATGAAGTGACTCAGTGGAAAAACAGAGCTACTGTAAGATCCTTTAACCATCAAATATAACCACAAAATAACTATAAAATTAAACTTAAGTAACAAAGGCTATTATAAAAATGGAACAGATCTGCATTCCCTTTGAACTCAGCTACTCCTCTGCTTTATTAGAAAATCATATTTCTGACCACTTTTTTTGTATATATATGACCCTCCCCTGTCAAATCTCAATAGTAGGCCTATTTTCTGCTATATTTTCTGTGCATGCCTGTGCTTAAAGACAGTCAAAGCTATAGGAAGTTGATGTCAACTTGATACCCTATATTTGGGGTAAAATAACACTCCCTTTCTTTAAGTGGGTATGAGAAATAGAGTGAGTTTCTTTCATTTTTTTCTTAACATTAAATGTTAAGTCCCTGAACAAATGGTTTGAGGCTCTTCATATTCCTGGAGCAAACAGATGCCATTGGGCTACACTGGCACATGACAGGGATAAAAGGAAATGTTACTGGTGTCCGCTCAAGTAAATCGATGAATAATGGGATGTTAAGTGATCAAGTGATCAAGTGACTTAACCTACATGGTAGAGAGTTTTGTTTGAAACAAATTGCAGAGGGCGCCAAAAGGATAGTACAGTGGGTAGGGCTTGCACAGAGCCAACCATGCTTCATATCTGGCACCCCATATGGCCCACTGAGCATTTCCAGGAGTGATTCCTGAGTATAGAGATGAGTAATCTCTGAGCACCTCTAGGTCTTCCCCAAAACAAAAGAAAGAAAGAAACAAACTTAGCTGCAGTTTCCTAGCTTATTTTCTTTACGTTGTTTTAGGTCCCATGCATGCAAGGAGAGTAAATCACCACTGCACCAAATACCAGGTCCTGGATTTGTTTTTATTTTTAATTTGAGGCACTGTGATTTACAATATTCCTCATGATCTGGTTCAAGAATGTAATATTCAAGCATCAACCCTCTATTGAGGTTTTCACCTCCCTCCTTCACTTCTGACAAAATATAACTCAAAATATCATATCTCAGTGTTCCCTTCTGTTCATCCCAGCCCCCTATGTATGGTAAGCTCAATTCTATTGACCAGCTCATAGGTTCTTTTGACGTTGGCCATTTTTTATTCCTCTATTTTGCATCTTTATAGCCCCCATATAAGATGAACAATTCTGGACCTAGATTAATTCTTGTTTGAAAGGAAAAGGATATTTGTCTCCCCAATAAGAAGAAAATTTTAGAAAATGTGGGCTTCAATTTTCCATGGAGTTTTAATTACTAAATAATTTATCTTATATACGAATTGTATCTCCTTGAATATATTAAACTGATGTGGGATCAAAGTAACTATAAAAGACAATATACTAGCTTCAATGAATTAATTAATTCCATTACTGGATTAATCAAATCTAGTTCTCTGTGGGAGACATGTCCTTTAGAGCTTATGAGTCAGATAGTTATGGAGTATATTCTACACCCAAGTATTCTATGTTCTGAAAAATATATGGTGAGATATAAAACTTATATAACACTTTTCCTCTGTGGAAATATGTATGTGTGTTGGTGTAGGGTAAGGGAAATATGCGCGTGTTTGTGAGTAATGCACTTCTAGTATTACTAGTTCATGTTTAACAGGTCTTCATGGGAATCTTTCCATTATGATTATTTCAGTGAGAAAGTTTTATTTCCAGTCTATTCCCATTAGTTGAACAGTAGAAAGTATGGATGCTATTCTATATAAAGGCAAATGTGGACATAGTTTAGATACTTTCAAAAGAGATTTTTCCAGTAAAAACTTTGTTTATGTTAGGGTTTTAGGGAAGTAATTAAGCTAAATCAGTATTCACCAATAAATTCAGCACAAAAATTTTAAACATATGAAAGAATCTAATATGCTTTACAATAGTTATAAAAAAGTTTTAAAATGCTCTTCAACCCATTTTGTAAGTTCTAAATTTAAATAAGGGATCAACATAATTCTTATTTCACTGAAATTGAATATTAGTATTTTCTTTAAAAAATTAAGAATCCCCTACCAGTGAACAATATTCTATTTCTATGACTTAAATATATAATGGTAGCCATTATGATGTCTCGTATCCTTTTAAGTTTTATTCCACACAGAGAAAAATATATGTTGGTTTATTAATAACTCCGAGCATTTTGCAAATTTTTTTATTTCAGTAACTGCTTAATTAAGAAAAAATGCAAAATTATTAATTTTCAATTTTGAAAACAAACCCATTGCAATCTCCTTTCATGATTATCTTCTTTACAAAATAGCCACGGTAATACATGAATTGCAATTTTCTATTAAGTTTAATGCTCATTATTTTTAAACATGTTATTTTCTCAAAAAAAACTATCATACATACATATGTATCATTTGTATCACTTGTCTTCCCGTTCATCATCTATTTGCTGGAGCGGGCACCAGTAACATCTTCATATGTCCTGTCACATGCTGGTAGAGGCCAAGGGCATCTGCTTGCTCCAGGAACATAAAGAGCCTCAAACCATTCCATCAGGTCATGGAAATGAGGTCTATAATTGTTACTGGTATTTGGCATATCAAATACGACACAGGTAGCTTGCCAGACTCTGCTGTATGGTTGGGATTCTCTTGTAGTCACATCTGATCTCCAGCATTTATTGATGAACTGCATCGCTGCTTGTGGTCACTCAAGCCAGGCTGTAATCAGCTCTTCTGTTGGGTGGAGTTCTGATGAGAAGGGAGTCCAGATGTGGAAAATGGCGGCCCTCCTGAGTGGGGTTCCTCTGGTTTCTTGTGAGGATCTGCTGGGGTGGAGGGCCAGGGCTAGAACCCACCACACCTCCTGGGTGCCTCCTGATCAACTGGGCACAGGGAAAGCTGGTAGCAGCTCTGCTTCATGTATGTGAGTCTCTGGATCCACATACCTGGGCTGGGCTTGAAAAAAGACTGCTGCAGGGTGGGTATCATGAGCCGGGCTGTGATCAGTGCTTCTGCTGGGTGGAGTTCTGATGAGAGGGGGTCCGGATGTGAAAAGCGGCAGCCCTCATGGAGGGGGTCCTCTGGCTTTCTGTAAGGCTCTGTATATGTATGTATGCATATGTATACATATGTATGCACACAATATATATGGTCTATATACATTTATATGTATATAGACCATATATATACATGTATATAAACATTTTGTTTTTAAGTTGCTTCTGATATTGCTCAGGGTTTACTCCTGACTCTGTGCTCAGGTATCACTCCTTGTGATGTCAATTATACCATGTGTGGTACAGTTACCATTGTGGGGTCAGCTGTGTGCAAGGAACGCTCCTAAACCCTAATACTATCCCCCTCTGGTTCTGGTACCACATATATTTCAAGGTGCAATAGATGCATCAAAATATAATTTAGTTTTTAAAACAGATACTACACCGTGGTTTTTAAAAGCCCAGAAGAAATCCAGACCCAACCACTCCAGACCCACAGCGGCACCGCTCAGCCCCACATGAAAGTAACCCATGGAGCTGACCTTTGATGGTTGGTAAGGGGCTTGGCCAGCCCCTAGCCAAGTCCAACATTGCTCCAAGGGTTTGCCACGTGCAGGGAGGGGCCATGATTGTGAGAAGCTGGCTGGACTTGGAGCGGGTATTTGGGCTCCTCTGCCCTTTCCTCCACCTCCACGTGAGTTACCCCGGAAGAGAGATGCCAGACCGACAGCTCCATCGGCAACCCTGGAAGAGAACCAGACCCAACCCTTCCGGACCCACAGCTGCACAGCTCAGTCCCACATGGAAGCAACCATTGGAGTTGACCTCCGATGGTTGGTAAGGGCCTCAGCCAGTCCCTGGTCAAGTCCAACATTGCTCCAAGGGTTCACTCACATGTGCAGGGTAGGGGCCATGCTGGCGGACTTGGAGCAGGGATTTTATGCCATCTACCCAGGAAGAGTGGAATGCCAGAATCACAGCTTCATCAGTACTCACCAAGGAGCAGCCATGTGACAGTCTTAGTACTACTTGCTAGAATCAGGTCCTTCCCAGGATCTTTCACATTTATACACTGTAAACAGTACTACACAGGTTCTAGTTGTGGCCCATCATTCCAGTGAGCTTAGCAGGAAGCCAGAGCAAACCTCACACCATGAGGTGAATCATTCTCAACATCCAGTCTCTGCAGTTCCTCAGAGCTCCACCCAAGAGAAAACCTGATCTCTCCCAATTGAGTCTCATCAGTAAATGCTCTAGATGAGAGCCTTCTACCGAGAGTATACCACCTACACAGCAGAGCCTGGTGAGCTACCCGTGTTTTATTTGATATGCCAAAACAGTAACAATTGTCGACCTCATTCCCATGACCTGAAAAAATGGTTTGAGATTTTTCCTGTTCCTGGAGCAAGCAGTGCCCCTGGGGTACACTTGCTTGCAACAGGACATATGGAGATGTTACTGGTGCCTGCTCGAGCAAATCAATGAACAACGGGAAGACAAGTGATACAAGTGAAGTGAAGTGACTTAAAACAGACTTCTCATAAATGGAAAGTTAAGTATTTCCTTTAAAAGTTAACTGATGAGCAGTGTGCTAATAATCTTTGGAAAGGATAATACTAGCCTATAACTGAGCATTGAATATAGGCAAAGGGATACACATAATAATCTTTAAATGGATATATTTCAAACCACAATGTGTAAGAGAAGGAAGAGAGAGAGTAAGATAGAGAGATAGAGAAGAGGCAAAGTGCCTTCCTTAGAGGAAGACTGGGGGAGGGGGAGAATTGGGGACATTGGTGATGGGAAGTGGGCACTGGTGGAGGAATGGGTGCTGGAACACTGTATGGTTGAAACCAAATATGGACATCTTTGTAGTTTTATATCTCACGGGGGTATAATAAAAGATTTTTAAAAAAGTTAACTCACGAGTACTGAAGTAATGATAGGAAACCAGAACTTTGTACTTCATATCATAAATTTTAACATTATCTAAAGTATAATTTATAAAATAATTAGTTAAAATGTTTAAAATGAATAAAAATTATCAGAGTAGTGCTTTGCAGGCTTAGACTGTGAGAAGCTGAGTTCAATCTTGAATATCTCATTTTTGAGAGAGGTCGAGAAAGAAGTAGAAGGAGGAAGAGGAGGAGGAGGAGGAAGTGGAAGAAGATGAAAGAAGAAGAAATAGAAAAAAAGAAAACAACAAGGAGAAGGAGAAGGAGGAGGAGAAGGTGGGGGGAGGAGGGAGGATACAAAGGAGGAGGAGAAGGAGGGCAAGAAGAAGATGAAGAAGAAGGAGGAGGAGGAGGAAGAGGAAGAGGAAGAAGAGGAGGAAGAAGAATACAAAGTAGAGGAAGAATCAGAAGAGATAGAAGAGGAAGAAGAAAAGAAGAACAAGAACAGAGGATAAGGAGAAGGAGGAGGAGAATGCGGAGGAGGAGGAGAAGGAGGAGGAGAAGGAGGAGGAGGAGAAGAAGATTAAACAGGAGGAAGAGGAGAGGAGGATGAAGAGGAAAAAGAAGGAGGAGGAAGAGAGTAGGAAGAGGAAGAAGAGGAAGAAGAGGAAGAAGAGGAAGAAGGAGGATTAGGAGGAGGAGGAAGAGGAGAAGGAGAGTGCCTGCCAGGAAGGGAAGGGAATCTGGGGACACTGGTGGTGGGAAGTGTGCACCATGGAAAATGTTCACAATGGGTAATGATCATGGAGGGATGAGTGCTGGAACAATATTTGACTAAAACCAATCCTGAGCAGCTCTGTAATTTATGTTCACAGTGGCATAATAAAATTAAAAAAATATATGCATCTGTGTGTGCATCTTATTGCATATATGTATGTATGTGTGTGTATCTGTGTGTGTGATAGAGAGAGAGTGACATAGACAGGTACAAAAAAGAAATATGCAGAGACAGAAAAAGAGATAGGGAAATTGGGATGTGACTCAACAGTGAAGGGCTAACCTTGTATTTTTGAGGTCCAGGGTTTGATCCTGTACTTGGTAATTCACTGGGTTTAAAGCCATGTGACAAACAAAGTAAAAACAAAACACTATGTGTCTAATTTATTTTCCGAAACATTATTCACCTTAATTATCATCATGAAAGGTACATTTCAAACATTTGAGTAGTGACACTTAGAATGATTTTTTTGACATTTCCTCTGTGAAGACTGACTCATGGGAAGGAGGATGCTGACAAAGAAAATGACACTCAGGTTCCTGTTTTGGAGACCAAATCTGAGTGATGCGAAGGAACAGAGAGAAAAACATAATAAGACTACTTCTTGCTCGCTCTTTTTTCCACTTCCATGCCTTTCTTTTCTATCTCTCTGTACATTTTCCAGATCTGTTGCTGCATTCCCCTATATAATCCCAAACAACCACTTCCAGGGCATTGGAGACTGGCCTCTGTTGTTTGTACGAGGATCTCTGTTCAGAAAACTATCTCTGTAATAACAGGCACTGAGTGTTCTTTTGGCTGCCCCTGGCCTCCAGCATCCGCTGCTTGTCTCAGGAGTCTGACTCAGAAGATGACTGTGAGAACTTCGGAAGGCTAAGGTTTCTGCCAGGGGGACATACGGTTGCAATAGTGAGCCCTAGTTTAAGCAGAGTGGAAATGCTCAGATCAGTGTGGAGGGCCTGTGTGCCCCCAGCCCCTGCAGACCACCACCTGCTCCTACTCCGGTGATTTTGATACCATGTGGGACTCAGTCAGGGTCATGGGCCAGAGGGACTTCCTGGTTTCCAAGGTTTTCAATTACTCAAGGGTATCTTTATCATAAGGCTACTGTTTTCCTTTGCAAATTAAATTTGCTACCTTTATTTTTAATTTAGCAGTTGGGGATAAATTTGGCAATGCTTTTATAGAAGATAGTTTTAAGCAAAACTAAGCGTAAATCACTTTGTATATAAGATTACTTTTTTTTTATAAAGGACTATCCAAAAATATCTTACACATGTGATTAAAAAAAACTAATCCTGATTGTTCAAAACACCAAATTTTAGTTTCTTCATTCCTACTTGCATGAACTTAAGAAAAGCATTTTGTACCATTTTATTAAGTTAAAATAGATTCATCTTGTTCATTTTGGTCAGAGTAATGATTCTTGTCTTAAATGGACAGAAAGTATATGAGAAGTTCCGTGAGACAATGTTTAATTCACCTTTAAAAATATGCCTTTATTAGACTGGATAGATTGAACTGGAGGCAATGCTTCTCTTGAATTGCATGTGGCCAGTCCAACTTCAATTATATCCCTGATGCCACAAATGGTTCCCCAAGAACCAGTAGGAATGGGTTGAGCACAGAGCTAGAAGTAGGCCCCAAGGACCTCTGGACATCCTTCCTCTCCCCATTAACATCTACCAAATTCTTAGAATTTCTAACAACAATATAAATTTAATTATCAAATAACCAATTACATGCAATGGCTTTATCTTTTTTAAAAAATGGGTGATAATGAAACCTTAAGATGGGCTTAAGTATGCACCATATTGTTTATTTTGGGGCCATAGCAGGGGTTCAGGATCAGGGAAGGCAACATATGCGAGGGGGATGGAAGCCAGGAAGACAAGTGCAAGGAAGAAGACTGGTCTTCCATGCATGCAAGACAAGCGCCCTTCGTGCTGTACTACTGCTCTCACCACAGTAGCGTACCTCTTGAGTTATTTCAATGTCCTTGAAACATCTTTAAAATAACTCAGATGAAATAAAGTTAATTTCATTTACAACTTGAGATAAAATGACCAGTTATTGTACACAGAGAAAAGACAACAGAGAACAAGAGAGAAGGTGGGGCGGGGGTAGGTCAGGTAGAAGAAAGTGAGGGAGGAAAACATGAAAAACGGTCTGAAGTTGATAGCGTTCTAATGAGGGTTGACTGTCTAAAGATACCCTCCTATTTGCACACACAAAAAAGCAAATATTTAGAATTCATGACTCTCTCCTATTTCAAGAATACATCTCAACTCCAACTTAAATAAGAATTTCTGATCCTTGGGCATTGGTTTGAATAATTTTGGGTATTATAACAGCTTAGTTTCTTTCTGAGCAAAAAGTCTTTCTTTGTTTTAAATTTTTTATTAAATTATTAAGCTGTGATGGCCGAGTGGTTAAGGCGTTGGACACGAAATTTTTTATTAAATTGCCTGCCATAGACAGGCTGGGGAGGAGGGCATCATGGATGCTAGAAAAGTCTATCTTCTTGAGGACTCAACCAAGTACATTTGCATTCTTTGGACACACAAAAAATGTGTCAGAATACAACCACTCATGTGAGCTCAAGCAGCTAAGTGGGACTTCTGGTTCATCAGATAACTTAAAAAAATAAATTTGTTTTGGGGCCATGCCCAGGAATGCTCAGCAGTTATTCCCTGCTCTGCACTCAGGAATTGTTCTTGGAGGTGGGCAAGGGACCATATGGGATGTTGTTAATCAAACCCGGTGGGCGATGTGCAAGGCAGGATCCCAATCTACTGTAGAAATGTTCAGGCCCAAACCAGGACTTAGTGTTTTTCTTTTCAATTTAAGATATCTGTGTTTTTGAAACTTTGACTCCCGAATGATTCAGAGTGCTTGTCTCCTTCCTTTCTTTCTTTTGACCTTTGCCTTAACTAACTTTCTTTCTTTCTTTCTTTCTTTCTTTCTTTCTTTCTTTCTTTCTTTCTTTCTTTCTTTCTTTCTTTCTTTCTTTCTTTCTTTCTTTCTTTCTTTCTTTCTTTCTTTCTTTCTTTCTTTCTTTCTTTCTTTCTTTCTTTTCTTTCTTTCTTTCTTTCTTTTTCTTTCTCTCTTTTTCTTTCTTTTTCTTTCTTTCTTTCTTTCTTTCTTTCTTTCTTTCTCTCTCTTTCTCTTTCTCTCTCTTTCTTTTTCTTTCTTTCTCTCTATCTCTTTCTTTCTTTCTCTTTTTCTTTCTTTCTTTCTCTCTCTTTCTTTCTCTCTTTCTTTCTCTCTCTCTCTTTCTTTCTCTCTTTCTTTTTCTTTCTTTCTTTCTTTCTTTCTTTCTTTCTTTCTTTCTTTCTTTCTTTCTTTCTTTCTTTCTTTCTTTCTTTCTTTCTTTCCTTCCTTCCTTCTTTCCTTCCTTCTTTCTTTTTCTTTCTTTTTTCTTTCTTCCTTTGCTACAACTGGTACTATCAAAGTGCATTGGTTCTCTCTACCCACAAACCAAAAAGTACATAATATTCACATGGGGAGACTACAGATTAGGTAATTCCCAGAGTATACAAACATTTATTGGTACAAACCCTGCAACATGAGTTTTCTGTTAAATTTTAACAGTGTTGTCTCAAACCTTCAAAGCTTCCCTTGATGATTTGCTGAAGTAATTGTTGAGTTGTTGTATATAGGCCATTTTATCTTTCTTTCATTACCCTGCCTGTAGCTTCCTTGCTATTCCCCTGAAATCCATGTACACACTTTAGAAACCCTCCTGAACAAGCTTGCTTCTAACTTTCACAGAGCCCTTAGCACAATTTGAATACGAAAGACACACTGAATAAAACGCTTTAATCTCTTGTCTGTTCTGCAGCTTCCTTGCATCTCCTCATCTCCTCCTCTTCCAAGGGCTTCTCTGTGTGAGCAAAGTGAGCACTTTCTGTTTAAAGTGAAGTGCAATGTTCAAGAAGATGCTTTCTGCAGGGCTGAGATCGGAAAGTGGCTCCTGTAAGTCTTTTCTGTCAAAATTTAGCTACGTTTGTGCTGCACTGCCTTCTGTTTAATCCTTTGCAGGTAAAAGATTAGTAAAGAGCTCTCCGTGAACAAAAATCTTTCAATCAGCAGAATGTACAGGGAGTATCAAATGTGCTCTCCGCCTCAAATACTGTGGGGCTCTCTCCTCTGATACCTCTTTCCCTCGGTGAGCTGGAACTGCTTGAAAGGCTTTTCTGTTCTCTGGTCTCTTGTCAATTTGAATGCCAGGAAATGAGCCCCCTTTGTGAGATTAATTAATAGCAGGAGCGGATCGGAGGAGCCCAATCGCCACGCAACGGAGCTGTAATTGCTACTTTGTGGAAAGGAAAGAAAAAAAAAGTTTGGGTTGCAGTTTAAGAAGAGGGTTTAAGGAAAGTTCTTTGAACTAGAGGTCTCAGTGCACTGGATTAAGGCAAGAAGCAAGGAGGCCTTTGAAGTTTGCTAAGAGGTTTTGGAAGGGAAAAAAAGTTGGGTGGCAAATGGGAGCTGGCAACATCAAAAGCCTTCGCGCCGCGCCTCACCTGCTTGGCTTTGGGGCAGGGTCCCGGACTGAAGAGCAGCCCTACAGGTGGAATGATCAGCCGAGATGACTGTGCTGGGGTTTTGTTTGGGTTGTGAACATGCACTATTACCGCAATGGAGGGACGCTTACATGCATGCACTCAAGTTCGGGTGCTATTTTTAGACTGCACTTGACAACACATACGTACTGAGCATACATACAGTCAATATTCCAAAAGGGATCTCCCACTTTTCCACGCCACGCTTCCTTCTAGGCTCATCAAAGACGTTTGCAAAGTTTCTCTGCCGTCACTTAGCATTGCTACATCTACTTCGATAAGAGAAAAAGCAGATTAGCTTATTAAAGAATCCATGTCCGTGCACTGTCTGGAAATAAGAATAGCATGGACCGTTCATTCTGAACAGAGGCAACATCGCCCCCAAGGGGGTGAAACTGATTCTTGGATAGAGGGTAGAGGGGGTTGCGGGGAGGGGGAACTTAGATATTTATTTAATGGATTGTGGCTCTTGAAGGCGCCACAGTGCTTCAGAAGTTACCCAAAGCATCTTTGTTAATAAAGTTTCTTTCCTGAGAATGTGCAAATGGGAATAAAAAAAAAAAGAAAAATCTTTAGGAGACAATAAAAATAAATCACCATTTAAGAGCAAATGTAAGTATAGGTACATTTTCAAATACAAAAGTAGCATGAGCTGCCCAGTGCATGAATTGTATATTGACCAGAAGTTAGTTCCAATCTAGTATTTCATATGTTTATTTTGTGACTAGGTCTACCTGAAATGTTTCATAGATGCAAATATTGCATAGAAATCTACTTATTTTTATTTTGTTTGTCAAACTGATGAAATAATATCTATTCATTGTAACTAAAAAGCTTGAAGAGATTTTAGTTCTCACCATTACATTTGTCTGTTAGCATGGATTACATTTTAAAGAGGTACTCAACATTAATTTGCTTTAGTTTTTTGAAGGACAAGTACACTGATTTATGAATTATCAAAAGTTCTAAACTCAGGATATTTTAAATGAGCTAGTAAACTTAAATGACAAATATTCATTTCAAATGATAATCTAAATTTAAGGACAGAATTAAAACAAAAAATGCATTGTGATATCTGTGACCTATGGAATTTATAGACTTTTAAACAAGTTTAATCACATCTTCATTTTGAACTTTACATCCCAGATAAATGCACATAATTTTAATTTTGACAAATGTGTAAATACAGAAACGCATATATGCTTTCAATAGAGAGAGTAGTTTGCCTTCCTATGTTTCTCATCTATGACAGTCTCTCTTTTTTTTTAACATTATGATGACATGAAATGCGTGACAATCAGGAAAACAGTCCTAGTATGGATTGAGCAAGCCAGAAACGTTGCTGTATATTTTCTGTAGCTGAAGGACATTTTTTCTGAACAGCACCTATTCCCCATTTAACTTGAGAAGAAATTTTGATGGCTTTGCTAAAGGAAAAGTCATGTGCGTTAGCAATATGCGCAGGAAACTTTGTCCCTCTTTTCTTATACTTTTGGTCTGATTGGCTCATAAAGACATTCAGTAGAACGACAACCCTAGCAAAAATGTTCAGGTGATATTTCAAGGCTTCTTTGCATTGACACCCAATACCAATTCAAGCTACACCAGCATAGCACTCAACCTACAGTGAGCAATCAATAAACCATGTTGACTGACTACATTGGTGCACCCAACACATCAACCCATGGACTTTGCAGGCTCATTACAGAAGCATCTTGGGGATCTGCCATTTTGAAAGTTTAACAAATATTTTAGTACAATGAATAAGTGGATAAAGTACTAATAATCATGAGTCCATTATCAGAATTCCCAGTTCTTGATGTCCCCAACTCTGCAGGAATATATGTATCTTTTATAAATATATGTCTTATCTAACAACTGACCTCATCTAGAGAAAATCTTTCTACTTTAGTACAGTAGAAATTCTGTAGGTATAAAATATATAAATGAATGACTTGAAATAATTGTCTTATAATGATGACCATATTATAGACTACTAATTGTCAAATATCTACAATTATATTTATTGAGAAAAATTGCATATATTCAATCACCCTTTCGCTACCAGTGAAGAAACAAAAGAGCTTTTTTTTCATTATATAAAAAATGAGTTTCTGCCATACATTTTAAAAATCTACCATTTCTAGAGGTTTGCAACTGCAATAACTTTCAGCTATCTGGAGGATTATAATTGCATGCATACATCAATTACAGATTGAATTCAGCATTTTTCAGCTAACTTTCCAAACCACAAAGAGAGCACAATGGTCTCCAGGCATCCTCAGGCCAGTTTGATTACAGGTGTAGTACATGCAGCCTTGTTAGTTCTCCGTGATGAGAGCATCCTTTCCCTGTTGGATCTCTTGGAGAGGCACTGGTCATTGCTTTTTTACTAACAATTTCTCCTATTCCCTAGAGATGCCTTAATGAGCCCCTTGGACATGGCCAAAGGCAATCTTGTTCTCAGGGCCAGTGAGGTAAAAAGCCAAAGCTTTAATACCACACAAGCAATAATTAATGATACCTTTGATTCATCTCAATTCATTAACAAAATTATAAGTTTGGCGGCCTTAAGGAACACAGTGTTAGTCTGTCATTTCATTTACAAGTATTGAATGAAACATGTGTGCCAAGGTATGTTAAAAATTAACTTACAACGAAAATAAATGAAAGTAGAATACTAATTGGGAGAAAGCAACTGACAGATACAGCAAAAGATTGATTTTTAGGGAAAATGGAGAAATCTGTTTTCTGTTTATATTAGGGACAGGAAATGAATACTGATTAGAAATGTATAGGCAGTTGCATTGTGCAGCATTTGGTAATGTTTTCACTGGATATTTGATTTGTCTAAGTCTTTCCTAGATTTCAGATTGGATGCCAGTTATCAGAGTAGTTTTTTTTTTCTCCCTAATAACTGAACTTCCTTGGATACTGGTTCTTCAGTCATGAACATTTCACATATCTCCATCTGGGAAAATAATTCATAGCAAGGTGCCATTTCTCAGAAAGAAACACTTTCTTTAAGTAGGCAAAATAGTACTGAAATAAGGCAGTTTATATTGGATTTTTTCTAAGAAAACTGTCAGAAACTTGCGAAATAGTACTCTTTTGTATTTGCAGGTATCCCTATTATTTATCTGATCTATATACATATTTGCTCTTCTATTGGTTGGATTAAAAGTGAAACAAAAAAAAAGATGAAGCCAGATTCCAAAGTAAAATCATTCATTTGCTTAGTTTTAATTTTAATAAGATACCATGATTTATCAGTTATTCATAATATAGTTGTTTCGGTCATTAACACGACTCCCACCACTGGTGTGAACTTCCCTCCACCAAAATACCTAATTTCTCTCCCATCACCCCACTCTGTCCCCTTATAGTTTCACATTAGCTTCATGTTGTTAGTTACATCAGAAAGGCAAAAGGAATCATCAAAATTTCGGTCAAAGATACCTTTTAAAGAATCAGTGTGGAATAGAGGTGTCCGAGTTTAAGAGGAGGGAAAAAGCACGTTCAACAGCTCCATAGTTCCTCCTCCTCCCTCAGTGCGAGGGCTGCATCTCATTTGCATGTGCTATTATTTATATTGCACTGTATCACCCTGGGTCTATCTGGCCTCTACAGAGAGTTAGGTGATTGTGGAAGGCAGCATGGAACCATGGCATAAAGGCTATGACAGAATCAAACTGCTCCCCAATCAGCTTTGCTAGGATCCCTGTATGCTGGCTTGTGTGAAGAAAGTCTGATAATGATATACAGCATCTCCTCCAACAGTCAAACTATGTGAATCCTTCCCAGGGAATTGGGAAATGCAGTAGTGAGGTTGTAGTGACATCTAAAGGCAGACTCTTCCACTGTGCTGCACTTCTCGGCAGGCTGATCCTGCTCACTGCGGCTTCTGATCACAGCTTCTGAAGTTTTCTCCCGAAGTCCTAACAAAGTCATTTTACTTAGGATCTTCTCTTTTCTCAGCCAGCTGTCTTTGGTGGGCAATTCTTCTGCTATACCCTTAAACATTATTTGGCATAATGTCTGTCTCAGAGCTGAGGCAGGAGTAAGTATGTAAACTATACCCTAGTTGTGGATCTTCTCTGACACTATACCAAGAGGTGGCCTTGATACCTTTATAAATCTCTGCCATCTGCTTGACTCAAGCTACCAGAATATTTCAGAGACTATGTGAGTTTCCTCTGTAGAATAGACTATGACCAAGCCACAAACTTCTCCAATAGTTGGTTGCAAACTGCCTTGCCAATCGAGATTTCAAAAAGCGCATTTTCATGCTCTTGCCTACCTTTGTGCTTTGCTTCTTTTCTGAATAAAATGACCTTCTCTTTAGCCCATCCAAAATTCTGCCTGTTATCCCCATTCCATTACTAATGGTAGGTTCACTATCAAAACCTCTTTTATATGTCATCGATATACACTGCCTCTGTTCTGCGAAAGGAACTGACTACCCCCCCAATACCTCCACAGTACCCTCACCATACACATTTTAATGACCTCTTCTGGTTATTCAAATGTGCCCCCTAAGTCTTTGACTAGTGAGCTGAAAATGTACCTTGCTTTGAACTGCCCTTGCTGTCTGTAAATAATCAGATGTGTTACACTGAAAAAAATTAAACAAGTGAAGAGAATGATCCCATATATGCTGGGCAGCAGAATACTCTGCATGCAGGTGAATGTCAGCAGTATTAGAACTGAATATATTTTCTTAGTCCTCTACTGAAAGATGTAAGTTTTCTGGTTTTTTGTTTTTTCAAATTTATATATATATATATATGTACACATATATGTATATTTATATATACACATATACACATATGTACATATGTATATGTGCATATATATGAAGTTACGTATACAAAGTCTTTATAGACAGGTTTTAAATAAAGTTTCATAAAGACCTATAAAGTTGGACCGAATAGTTGGCAGATAATGACTGCAGTAGTCAGAGTTACTTCTTTCGTCTGCCACCCTGTACCTGCCAGTAATCCAGGCTTTGGGGGATCTAAAATTTCCTAAGGATGTATTAGTGTCGTATACACATGTGCCCTTGTATGCTCATAATCCTTTTCACTAGCTTCTTAGCTGCATGCTTTGTATTTAAATTTTCCTTCTGACCAAGTAAATCCCTTTGGATGAAGTGACAGGATCTTTTCAGCACCCATGGCTGGTGACAGCTGGTGGAGAGTCTCTGAAAGACTGCAAAGTGTTCCTTACTAGCTTTCTTCAAGACCAGTGCCAGCCACCAGCTGAGCGATTTGTTAGTTCTCCCTTCAGGCATCAGTCAGTTGAAGAGGCTCACGGCAAATGCTAAAGAAGTACAATAGATATTAATATAAAAGACAATATCTGTGCTTCTTGCTTAACCATGCCTTTAATTAGGCACTTATTATATGTGAACATGGAACCTTTTCATTAATTCTGGTGTAACTCTTTATTAATACTGTATGAACTATATTCTGGCATCTGAAATGCACTGAAAACTCAACTTTGAAAGCAATAATTGCCGATAACCTTTGAAAGAACAGCTCTAAGGGCCAGATGCGTGCTGTTTCCCCTTCTTATGAGAAGTTTCCCTGTGAATACCTAACTTGCAATACATTCTGTTGTTTTAAATTAAAATTGAAAGATGCACTTTTGGAGGAGGGGGGTTTCTCCTGGCTGGTTGCCAAAGTCAGAGTCCATAATGAGGTAATGAGAAAGATTCAAGCTAAGTAAGAGACTCAACTTTAACATACGCATTCACAGTACGTCCTCCTGCAGAATTTTTTTTTGTAGTTTCAAATAACTACCGAGCTAAGCAGCATTTCCATATTTTCAAAAATGCACTTAAAATAATGCTTTCAGAGTACACAATATATTAACTGGGGCAGTATTTTGTTTAATTTTGTTTGTAAAGTTACAGTCCTGCTTTACATAATCTTCCATTTTCAAATAAAAGTGTGTGCATATAAAACAAAATGATATGCAACTTAAGAAATTAATTTTAACGACAAGTGGTTCATTTTACATCATTTTACATCATTCATTTTACATCATCTATTGTTTCTTTTTAACCCATTGTAATCATTCTTGCCTGAATATTTTAATATAGAGAAAATACTTTTATCATTGTAACTGTCTCCATATTCATATTATTTGAAATTGAGATTTGAGGGAGGAAAGAATTATATTGTTGCAGAATACATATTTCTGTGGAGAGCTGAAAGAACAACTCAAAGGAGACCTATGAGAGTTGGTCACCCCAGAATCTTGAGAAGTTCTATTTTGGATAAATAATTTGGCAGTGAAAAAATAATACCAAAATACATTACTATCATTCTGTTTTGACACTTAAAAATAATATAGATAAAATCTTCTCCATAGTTATGAATATGCGTGAAAACATGTATATATACATATGTATGTATATATATATATGTGTGTGTGTGTGTTTTCCTTTAGTTTCAAATGCTTTTAAATGGATAGAATTTTACTATTAAAGGAATTTGACACCTAAGAATACTTGATTTTAATCACTATGCTATTGTTTAGTTTTTTGAAAGTAAAACAAACCACTGTGAGAGTAAAGAAAATTAATACAACATAAAAAGAAATAGTCATCTTGTTTCACCTTATATTTTTGAATGAATAACAGTGAATTAACATCAAAATAGGTTATGCACCTTATAATAGAAAATAATGACAATATGAAGACTTTAATTTATACTTTTTATTTAACATTACAGTTTTCCTTATAGTGTAAGCAAGTGGATGGGGTGGGGAGATACTAAACAGAATGCATAAATAAATGGAGGTTTTTGCAATTAAAAATATGCTTTAGATAAAAGAACAAAGTAATCACTTTGAAAGTGTCAAATAATGAGTTTTTCTGGAACATGAGAACAATTGCTAAATTCACTAATTCTTGTAGACAAGAAATAAATTTCTCCTATTATCATTTCTTGTATTATCAATTAAAAGCAAATAATCAGCTAATTATAAAATAAAAGAAAATGTGAGTTTGTTGTATTGCCTTTTGACAAAAAAATGCACATGAGCTTTCAAATATTCAAGTATTCTATCATTTTTTGCACCTTGTGAATTATTTATACAGGGCTTGTGCTGGGCTCACCAGCTAGCTACGCTGAATCTCTATTAGTAAGTCACAATCTGATGTGTCACAATGAGGGGTGACGGGATGCTTAATAAGACTGTAATCTGGCCACTGGTGAACACACACAATATCTGTTTTTTTATCTACTTCTGTTTGCACTGGGCACATTCTTTTAAATGGGCTTTGATTTTCCTTTAAGGAATTGCTTTTTTTCAAGCTTTCTTTTTAATTTTATGTTTGACTATTCTTGGAGGCACACATGCATGGACACCGTCTGTGCCTTAACGGGCAGTTTCATATGTTATGACTTCTTTATACCAAATATGCAAAGTCAAATAACTCACATATATATGTTCCACGTACCTGTGTGTGTGGTGTCTGTTTACATTTTCTGTCATGTAGTCATTAAGCACACGTAGACTTAAAGGATGTCAAAACTGACAGCCCAGCATGATGGATGATGCTGTGCTAGACTGATTCTTACCAGGTGTGGTGTGATGGGAATTCAAATGCTATTCAGAGCTCCTGTTTGTGTTTGTAAAGTTTTGCTTTTCTATGTTTGGAGGGTGGAAGGGGGAGCTTGAGATCTGGTAATCTTAGACCCTTTTGTAAGATATTTTTGCATATTTTAAGGAAACCCTATGGAGATTTCTTCTAATAGGTATAACTGATGTGAGCTATTAATTTTTGTATCATTTGCTATTCCACACACATTTAATTGTTATCAGGCAAAATATCTTCAAAGATTTTGATTACTGATTCTGTTGTCACTATTCTTTTTTGTATGTGTACAAATATCTCCACCGAGCAGAACTGATTATTGCCTGTTTCAATCCATGAAAATAACAAGGTAAGTATTTTAGTGGAAATGTGTTTTCCCTATTTTTATTGAGGTATTCTGATTTACAATGCAGTTAATGATAGTTTCATGCACATATCATTTCAACAGCAAACCCACCACCAGAACCGCGCTTTCTTCCACCAACAAATGTTTTGAGGCACTACAAGTTTGAAGTGATAAACAGACCTTTTCCGGACTCTGCCACTGAACGCTCCATCTAAACACAATCGAACAGCTCTGATAGACACTATGAGTAGTCAGTGCAAAAGAGCAGGCATTTATCTGACTGCCTTGAGGGTTATCCCTCCCAAATTTGTCATGTGGCTAAAGTGACAGTCTGTACCTGAGGCAATGATGAGCAAGAACCAAGCATGCACCTCCTGGAATGAAACTTGCTCATTTTCCATAATTGTATTCAATGCCTTTTGATAAAATTTTTTTCCCTTTGACCATGAAAGGTGGTAATGACAGTACTAAGTACATGAATTTATGCTCCACATAATTGCACAAAACTGGACTTTCCTTCCGCCTGGGGATGTTGTCAAATACAATCTGTCAGCAACAGGGAAACTAACAACTTAAGCAATCAGTGAACCTGTGGGAGAGTTGTAACTTCACCCATATCCTTATTCATCTTTCCAGATAACACAAACTGAAGTCAATCTTTGTGTGCAAGATGGTCACAAAAGGTTACACCAAAATATGTAAAAATGTTATTAATAAAACTCCAGAGAAACCATAGGTCACAACAACTTGCCCAGATTTGTAAAATCTATTGCTTTTACTTGCCTTCAAAATTACAGGTAAAAGTAAAAATAAGGAAAAAAATGAGTTACTATTAAACTGGAATAATTTGTGAAGGTCTCTAAGTAAAGCAAATAATCTATATCAACAAGTGCTATAACTTTCGTTATGGACAATATTCAATATTGAGTCAGATGTCGATGTGCATGTGCTCCTAAATACAGTGCTGCTTCTTAGTCTCTTTACTGTTCACTTCCTTTTACAGGTCTTGAATATGAACACAATTAATTGATTGGTCACCTCAGAATGGTTGTCTGACTTACCCACTTCAAGTTTTTCTAATTATTTATATTGACTTTTATCTGATTATTATTTTCAGTATCATACCTTATACAAAATCACTATATGCCTCAAATATATTTTTCTTTAAAACACATTGCTCTATTTATTGATATCTGTACCTTTTACTTGACCATTTTATTTCTTTTGATTTCAGATCACTATGTCCTTTTTATTCTTCTGTGCCATTCTGTGTTTTAGAATATGCATTATAGCCACTAAGCCCTGATTTTCTGAGCTTGGAATTTTCCAACTAGTCCAGGACACCAGAGCAGTTTGTCAGTCCTTCTAAGGAACATAAGAAATAACAATATACCTTTCATGAGGAATTAAAAGATAATAGAGTTAATAGATAATATTAAGTTGAATAGATAATATTAAGTATAAGGCTCTTGTTACCATAGTAGTCTGGCATGTGTGATAGGTGTTCCCCCACCCCAAGAAAAACAAACTAAGGAATTAGAAGTTCAGGTGACAATTAAGGGAATAGCAGCAAATGATAATTCAGTGAACTACGAGGCACAATGTCATTAAAGTGCCAGTTTTAGATAGCATAAATAATTATGTAGATTTAGCAAAGGCAATTCCCAGTCATGGAAGTGGTATAGAATAGAGAGTAAGTTGTATGCTTCAAGGAAACAATAGAGACTAGAAACTAAGTTATTTGTGTTTATGCTATGTATTTGTTTGAAACAAGCGGTATATAAGGGTTGTATGTTTTGTTTGATTTTATTTTCTTCTAGTATGTATCACTTCACTTGTCTTCCCGTTCATCATCGATTTGCTCGAGTGGGCACCAGTAACATCTCCATATGTCCTGTCACATGCTAGTAGAGCCCAAGAGAATCTGCTTGCTCCAGGAATATAAAGAGTCTCAAACCATTCATGGGAATGAGGTCTATAATTGTTACTGGTATTTGAAATATCACATACGACACAGGTGGCTTGCCAGGCTCTGCCGTGCGGATGGCATACTCTTGTAGTCACCTCTGATCTCCAGCATTTATTGATGAACCACATGACCGCTCTGCTCTTCTGCTGGGTGGAGTTCTGACGAGAGGGGAGTTCAGATGTAGAAAATGGCTGCCCTCATGGAGTGTTGGGTCCTCTGGCTTCTTGCGAGGCTCTGCTGGGGTGGTGAGCCAAGGCTAGAACCCGCCATCCCTCCCAGGTGCCTCATGATCAGCTGGGCACAGGGAGAGCTGGTGTAGCTCTGCTCCATGTATGTGAGTCTCTGGATCAGCATACCTGGGACTTGGCTTGATAAAGACTGCTGCAGGGTGGGTCCAATGAGCCGGGCTGTGATAGGCTCTTCTGCTGGGTGGAGTTCTGACAAGAGGAGAGTTCAGATGTGGAAAATGGCTGCCCTCATGGAGTGGGAGGTCCATCTCTTCTAGTATGTATTTGAAATAATATACTAATAACTGCAGTTTTCAGTCTGAAGCAACAGGGGATAGAGTGTTGGCCTTTCAGGAAGCAATCTGGGTTTGATCCCTGACATTCCATATGTTCCTGAACACACCAGGAGAGATTCCTGAGAGATAATTCAGGAGTAAACACTGAGCATTCCTAGGTGTAGCCCCAAATCAAACCCAAAAAAAATATCTTCCATAGTATATCAACAGTAATATTTTCCCCTCACACTTCCTATGGAAAATTATTTTCATTTTTTAAACCCTCTTAATCCCCAAATTCTATGGTCACAAATTAAAGGTTGACAACTAAATAGGTGTTAAACTTTCATCAAACAGTGAAATTCAAGGAAGTCTGAAATAAAATTTCCAGATAGTATACAGAAACAAATAAAGCGGTGATGGTAATGATTATACTGGGACCACATGTGCATGTTAGAACTAATCAACACTGTAGTGAAGAGTTTCACCCTAAATATATATTTCATTCCACAATGCTCCAGAAGTCTCTAAAGTGCTAGTATTATAGAGGATAGTTTGAGTCCCAGTGGAAGAATATCTGGAACTTGCTACAAATCTACCCTTCAGTGTGCCAAGGCAAGCTGTTCATAGGGGTCTTAATGAGGGATTAACAAAAACACAAACACACAAGAAGATACTTGGAAGCATTTAACCATTGGATCATCTTGTTCATCTGTACCAGAGAAACTCTGTGATGGACATGGTACAGACAGTGAGCCAGTCAGAAGCTAGGGAGACTTGCTACAGTACAGTACAGAAACCTACTAAGTTCATTAGAACCAGAAGGAATAACCCTTTCTTCATATAATATCACCCAGCATCCTCCAATGAAATATAACATTGTGCCAACTGATAATGGAACCAGTACTTAAAGGGTTCATATCCATTTCTCATGTACCAGAGAAGTAGGGGGAAGTTTAGAATTGAGACCAATACAGGCATCAGATAGGACATCAGTGTATCAGAGAACATATCACAGATCTAGTCCTCCAAAATGCAGCCTTTGAATGTTTTAATTTTGTATTATTTTGATGATTATGTAAAGAAATATGCTAACACTAGCAATTATTAATATCAATATTATCCTTTAAAACAGAAGTGTGACCATTTATGACCTCTTCTCATTTAAGTTATGATGCAATAACCTATCACTATCACTATCTATCACTATCTTCCCGTTGATTATCTATTTGCTAGAGCAGGCACCAGTAATATCTCCATACGTCCTGTCTCATGCTAGTAGAACCCAAAGGCATCCACTTGCTCCAGGAACATAAAGAGCCTCAAACCATTATACTAGGTCATGGGAATGACCTAATATGAATGTTACTGGTATTTGGCATATCAAATATGACATAAGCAGCTTGCCAGGCTTACCATGTGGGTGGCATACTCTTGTAGTCACCTCTAAATAAAGCAATTATTGATAAACCGCAAGGGCTGTGATAGTCTGGTCTGCTGGGTGAAGTTGTGACTAGAAAGAAGTCCTGATGTGGAAAATGGTGGCCTCCATGGAGTCTGGGGGAGGGGGGGGTTGTCTGACTTCTTGTGAGGCTCTGCTGGGGTGGCAGGCCAGGGCTAGAACCCACCATGCCTCCCTCAAAAATGTATTTAAACTTGTTTTCTTCTGTTACCTAGAACATAATTTCCTGACTCCTTACTAAGAAAATTAGTAGAAATGTTACTGGATTGCTGTTCACTCTCCTGCCCTCAGAAGCATAATCTATTCTTTTTTACCCTCAATATTTACCTTTCCACCCCAGATTCAAGGTTGTGTAAATTATAATTAAGTCACCTGGGCTGAGTCTTATACTGAAAACTGTACTAAATCTTCAGAGCTATGATTACATAATTAAAGGCTGTTAAATTATTATTATTATTGTTATTATTTATTTTTATTTTTGAGTCACACCTATCGATGCTCAGGGGTTACTCCTGGCTCTGCACTCAGGAATTACTCCTGGTGGTGCTCAGAGAACTATATGGGATGGTGGGGATCAAAGTCAGGTAGGCTGCATACAAGGCAAACACCCTCCCCACTATCCTACTGCTCTGGCCCTGTTTAATTTTTTCTTATGGAAGACCCTAGCTATATGATAATTAACTTAAAAACAATTACAGAAGCATTAAATGAGAAATATGCTATTATTATATTAAAGAAGCAATAAAACTAGGAGTTTTTAGATATTATCTCAAAATTAAAGTTAGCTTTGGAGACAGAATATCACAAATACGAAACCCATCCAGTTATTTTAAATATAATGCTATATGGTAATTTTTACATTTTATTCCTAATGGATTTTAGGTTAAAACTACAGAAGGGAATTAGATGTTGTTCGTTTGAAAATAATTTATGTTCATCGATTACTTATGTTTACAAATACACTTATAATTTTATTTATTTTAAAAAAGAGTGCAATATATATTATTTTAACATTTTAATTTTAGAATTATTTTAATCACATCTACCATCAAGATCTGCACCTACAGATCTTTAATCACATGACTCACAAACATGGGACAGAGCTGCTACTGGCTCTCCCTGTGCCCAGCCACTCACGAGGCACCCAGGAGGGATGGCGGGTTCTAGCTCTGGCCCGCCACCCAAGCAGAGCCTTGCAACAAGGCAGACAACCCCCACTCCATGAGGGCCTCCGTTTTCCACATCCGGACTTCTCTCTCATCAGAACTCAACCCAGCAGACCAGCCTATCACAGCCCGGCTCGCAGGGCCACAAGCGGCCGTGCTGTTCATCAGTAAATGCTGGACTTAAAGATGACTACAAGATTATGCTACCTGCACTGCAGAGCCTGGCAAGCTACCCATGTTGTATTTGATATGCCAAATACCAGTAATAATTACAGACCTCATTCCGGAATGGATTGAGGCTCTTTGTGTTCCTGGAGCAAGCAGATGCCCTTGGGCTCTACTAGCATGAGAAAGGACATATGGAGATGTTACTGGGGCCCTCTTGAGCAAATCGATGATGAACAGGAAGACAGTGATACAGTGACAGTTTAATCACATGTGATTATTTTCAGTTTTAAAAATGGTTCATAGAGGTTTCTGTATGCTATTCACCCAGGTTCTCTCATTCCTTACAACACTATAGAATCTAGGTACTGAATTGTAGAATTAATTTTTTTTGTTGTTATTGGTATTTATGTTAGCAGTGACAGTAATCAAATGTAGTACTTCACAAATTATAGCATTCATTCTACCACTAAGCTGTGTAGTTCAGCATTGGGTTTTATTACTGTTTTTTCCTACTAATAGTTCTTTTTCCTACACTAAAATCCCATTGAAGTTGCCATATTGCATAAAAATTACTTAATGCACATTAATCTGTAATAATTCACCATCTTGCATTGTGTTAAATAAACTTGAATCTTTTAAAGAATACAGATCAACTATTTTATAAAATGACTTACTTATGCTTTGGATTTGTTTGATGTTTTCTCATGGTTAAATGAGTTTATTGATTTAAAGGAAGACATTTCTAGAAATTAAGTGTCTACTCAATACATAAATAAATAAACTATGTATCATGCATAAATACTGTTATATATAATCACAGGGTGTTTTAATAATTACATATTTGTATATTAAAATGAGTTTATATAAGTCTTGGGTGATTTATACAAATTATATATTTATAACGATGTTAAAGTTGATATATTGTTAAGGTCTGTCTACCAAGTTTCTTTATTTTAATTACAGGTTTTACCTTTTTATGCTCAATTTATTAAGAGATACACAAAGTTCAACCTGCACTGAGAAAATTAAATTCTACCTCCACCTCCACAGGGAATAATTTTAAAGAATCTGTGAGCATATATTAATGGCACCTTAGTAATTATGTATATTAATCTCTATCAATAATAAATATGTGATGGCGATACTTTTAGGCTATGCAATTATCCTCTATTTTTTCTTAAAGATTTTTTCCAGTGGAATTGCCCATAACATTATTGCCTTAAGTTTCAAATATAGTTTTTTTTACATTTTGTTCCTAGGTTCCCTCCCAAGATCCTATTGGATTTTAATATGCATGTAATAAAATTAATTATTTATAATTCAAAGTTCTAAAATAGTGTATATTATATATACCATTAAATGCTGTAAAGCAGTTTTGTAATTATAAAACTTCTAATGTAATTGCTATAGTTAATGTTCCCCACACATCCGGCCTTCCCTCTTGTCAGAACTCCACCCAGCAGAGGAGCCTATTACATCCCTGCTCGTCAGATCCACTCTGCAGCAGTCTTTTCAAGTCCAGCCCAGATATGCTGATCCAGAGACTCATAGACATGGGGCAGAGCTGCTACCGGTTCTCCCTGTGCTCAGCCACTCAAGAGGCACCCGGGAGGGATGGCAGGTTCTAGCCCTGGCCTGCCACCCCAGCAGAGCCTCGCAACAAGCCAGACGACCACACACTCCATGAGGGGCCACCATTTTCCACATCTGGACTTCCTTCTCGTCAGAACTACACCCAGCAGAGGAGCCTATTACAGCCCAGCTCATCGGATGCACCCTGCAGCAGTCTTTTTCAAGTCTAGCCCAGGTATGCTGATCCAGAGACTCACAGACATGGGGCAGAGCTACTACTGACTCTCCCTGTGCCCAGCCACTCATGAGGCACCCGGGAGGGATGGCAGGTTCTAACCCTGGCCCGCCACCCCAGCAGAGCCTTGCAACAAACCAGATGACACCACACTCCATGAGGGCAGCCGTTTTCCACATTTGGACTTCCCTCTCCTTAGAACTCCAAGCAGCAGAAGAGCCTATTACAGCCCGGCTTGCACGGTCGCAAGGGGCTGTGCGGTTCATCAATAAATATTGTATTTAGAGGTGACTACAAGAGTATGCTACCCGCACGGCAGAGCCTGGCAAGCCTCCCGTGTCGTATTTGATATGCCAAATACCAGTAACAATTATAGACCTCATTCCCATTACCTGATGTAATGATTTGAGGCCTCTATGTTCCTGGAGCATGCAGATGCCCTTGGGATCTACTGGCATGAGACAGGACATATGGAGATGATACTGGTACCCACTCGGAGCAAATCGATGATGAACGGGAAGACAGTAATACATTGATAGTTTATGTTCCCCAAATGTAACAACCACTGATATGATCAACTCCACAGTTTACCTTTTCCAGAATGCCTTGTAAATGGAAATATAAGATATTCATCCTTTGATTATCGCTTTCTTGCCTTTGCAAAATTCATTTAATCTTTATCTATGTGCTTGTATAAACCAATACATTGGCCTTTATATTATGAATATGATCATTGTGTAGTTGAATCAGGGTTTGTTTATCCATTCACCTATAAAATAACTGAAGTATTTTCACTTTGGAGATAAAATTAAGAAAACTGTTCTAAATAGCTATATACACAATTTTTCGTGAACACAACTTTTGTAGAAATATAAATTTAACTAATTTAGATAAAGAACTTGGTCTAGGCATGCAGGATCCCAAGGATGTATATCTTTTAACTTTATGAGAAAAATGCTAAACTATTTTTCAATGGCACTGTACCACTGGCATGATGGAGATTAGTAGCTAGTGCATCTCCCTTCTACAGCATTCTGTATTTCAGTCAACATTGAGAGTTACTTTTTCCATGCATTATTGGCATTTTTCAGAGATCTATTTCTACCAAAGTTTCTCAGTTTTGTTTTGATATTCTATTAGGTAAATATGGTATTGAACTGCAGTTTTCATTTCACTTTGATATGACTAAATAGTGGGGACATTTATTCATCTATTCAACTGCATGTTTATTTGCAAACCATATACGTTTTGTCAGAGGATATAATCATCTTGTTCAAATTATTCCTTCAATTCCTTAATGATGTATTATGTTACAGGATTCTTAATATTTTTCAGGGCCAGAGTGATAGTCCAGCAGGTAGGGCGTTTGCCTTGCAAACGGCCAACCAGGCTTTAATTCCCAGGCATCCCATATGGTCCCCTGAGCACCGCCAGTAGTAATTCCTGAGTGCAGAGCCAGGAGTAACCCCTGAGCATTGCTGGGTGTGACCCAAAAAGCAAAAAAAAAATTTCAATGCAACATATTATTAAATATGCAATTCATATTTTATACTACTATTTTTATTTTATTCTCTTTTAATAGTCTTTTATTTTTATGGTTTATAATCTTTCCTCTAAATTGGCATACACTGTGGGTGTTTTAAATAATTTCAAACCCAAAATTACACAAATTTTCTCCTTGTTATCTCATAGCAGGGTTTTAGTATTATGAATAAGTGCATACTTTATTTTGAAATAATTTTTGTAGGGCCAGAGAGATAACACAGCAAACAGGGCACTTACCTCTCCCTCGGTCAATCCTGACTCAATCTCTGGCATCCGTGATTAGTCACCGAGCTCACCAGGAGTGATCCCTGACTATAGAGCTAAAAGTAAGCCCTGAGCCCTGCTGGGGTGTGATCCACAAACAACATAAACCAAAGCAAAATTCACAATTTGGGCATCAAATTATCTTTGTACCTTTGTCAAAAATCAGTTGATTGTTTGGTTTGGGTGTAATTCTGGATTATGCTCCACTGATATAAGTGTATATCTTACCATAAATACCACACTGTAGTGATTACTATATATTTGCTGCAGGTCTTAAATTTAGGGGATGTGAGTGTTTCAACTTTGTTCGTTTCCCCTGATAGCAAGTGTGCCTCTTCAGGTGTCCTGCTGCACTCTCTGAACTTTCCCCAGGCTTCTGCCAAGGGTCTGGGGCAGTCCCCCCTCAGTTATCAAGGATGCACCTGAGTTGGGGATGAAGGGGAGCTGTAGGGTCACAGGGCAGGGGTGAGAGGTCCAGACGGTGAGTGTGCTTCCCCAGGTGTCCTGCTGCTCTCTGAAGTTCTCTGATTCACTATGTAATTTTGGAAAAAAAATTTGGACATTCCTCCAAAGACTAGACTTCGAGTTTCCATGAATACCACTCTTGGGAATAGACCTTGGGAAGTCAAAAACTCACAGTGAAAAACACCATCTGCACTTTTATTTTCATAGCAGCACTATTCACAATAGCCAGAAAATGGAAACAACCAAAGTTTCCGAGAACTTATGACTGGATAAAGAAACTGTGGTACATCAACACAATGGACTGCTATGCAGCTGTTAGGAAAAATGAAGTTATGAAATTTGACTATAAATGGATGGACATGGAGAGGATCAATGGATGGGCATGGAGAGGATCATGTTGAGTGAAATTAGCCAAAAAAGGAAAAATACAGATATAGAATAACTGCATTTATTTGCATGATATATATGTATGTATACATATATATATATACATATATATATATATATATACCTATTATGATACCAATATCCAGGGTCAGGTGAAACATGGATCAGGAGGTCTTATCAAGGGTGAAAATTACACAAACATGTGGAAGCCAGAAGTTAGGTAAGACAGAGAAGGAAACAGAGTGCTAATAATTGTTGGAAAGTGCTAATACCAACCTAAAATTGAGCATTAAATACATGCAGTACGATACATATGATGACCTCTGAATGTATGTATTGCAATCCACAATGTGTAAGAGAAGGAAGAGAGAGGGATAGAGAAAGAAAGAGATAATAAACAGCCCATAGAGGCAGGCTAGGGGATGGGGGAGGGAATCGGGGATGTTGGTGGTGGGAAATGGGCACTGGTGGAGGGATGGTTGCTGGAACACTGTAAGATGTAACCCAAATATGCACATCTTTGTAATTGTATATCTCACAGTAGTATAATAAAAATATAAATTAAAAAAAGTTAATCAGTCACCACAAATATATTTTTTCTGAATTTTTTTCAGTCAAATTACATGAAATCCACAAGAAAAATTATAGCCAAGGATGGTGCTGTTGTATAGCAGGTAGGGCACATGCATTGCACTTGCATTGCTGACCTGGGTTTATAACCCCATCAAGAATGATCCTGGAGTGCAGAGTCAGGACCTGTTTTGGCCCATAAACAGACAAAAGAATTACTGTGAATTCACTACTGAATGGAATTGAACCTTTCATCTATATACAATGGTATGCATGCCATCTAATTATTTTTTAATTTTATTTTTTTTTTTTCTAATAATATTTTATTAAGCATAGATTTTGTCTTTATCTTTTCTTTGCACATATTGTCTTATTTTTTACCTAAGTGTTTCATATTTCCGTTTTCTTTCCTTCTTTCTTTCTTTCTTTCTTTCTTTCCTTCCTTCCTTCCTTTCTTTCTTCTTTCTTTCTTTTTTTCTTTCTCTTTCTTTCTTTCCTTCTTTCTTTCTTTCTTTCTTTCTTTCCTTCTTTCTTTCCTTCTTTCTTTCTTTCTTTCTTTCTTTCTTTCTTCCTTTCTTCCTTCCTTCCTTTCTTTCTTTCTTTTCTTTCTTTCTTCTTTCTTTTCTTTCTTTCTCTCTTTCTTTCCTTCCTTTCCTTCTTTCCTTCTTCCCTTCTTTCTTTCCTTCTTCCCTTCTTTCTTTCCTTCTTTCTTTCTTTCTTTCTTTCTTTCTTTCTTTCTTTCTTTCTTTCTTTCTTTCTTTCTTTCTTTCTTTCTTTCTTTCTTTCTTTCTTTCTTTCTTTCTTTCTTTCTTTCTTTCTTTCTTTCTTTTCCTTTTTATTTCGTTCTTTGCAAGAAGATGCCTCCTAAATGATGCTCAGGATTTCCAGCGACCAATCACACTGACAATTCTCAAACAATTTAACTGACCAAGGCCAAATAAAATGTAGTGCTTGGAGTGGTACTGTGGAGCCACCAGGGCCACACTCAGTGTTCCCCTAAGGGATCATGATGCACCTGACGTCGAACCCAGGTAGATTCCTATTAGGATTTCAACCTGTACTATCTTCCAGCCACAGTATTTTAACAATGACAGCAAATGGAGTATATATTTATTTCTGTTATATTTTGATACTAATTGTTTTCTGATGCCATGTAGAAATATTATTATCTTCAGGTCTGAAAGTATATATCTTGATAATCTATTCCATTTATTCATCATAAGAACTACTATAATTTGAGGATTTTTTTTATGTAGGCAAATGTATTATTTATTAATAGAAACATTTTTTTATTTCTTCCTTTTGATGAAAATTATTTTCATTTTCTGCTTGCATTAACTAGGTTCTAGTGTACTGCAGAGTAGAAATAGCAGTAGCAAAATATGTATTTTCCTTAAAGCTCATCATTGAATAGAATCTTAGTTGTAGGATGTGAACATTATCTTTGCTATGTTATCAAAATTCTTTTTTATTCTTAGCTTCCTAAAATGTCTTATCATTAATTTTAATGATAATTGTATGCATTTGTTGATATGATTTATGATTTTCTATATATTTTTGCTATTGACATTTTAATTTTACTATTGATTTTAAGTCATTAAAATGGCTTTTATTTTTATATAAATTCCACTTATTTGATATCACCTATTTTACTTTTGATATACTAAAATTTTAGGAGATGTTTTTGTACCACAATTTCAGATACTTCATTTTTTTTATTTGATAGTGTGTTGGAGCCATATCTGGGTATACTAAATGTTTTCTGCTGGCTCTGTTATCATATATCAATACTGAATATTATAAGTTGTATTGGGGTCATACTACATCAACTACATAATAAGCAAAATGACCTACCTGCTATCCTATCTCTCCAAGCTCATTATATGATATTCTAGCCTGCTAATTTACTGTTTTATGATGTTTTTGCCTGGAATAGGAACAACTTGTAACTATTATTCTACCCATTATTTTCTGAGCATTTATGGGGAGAACTAATAACTCTTTCTTAACTGTCAGATCAGGTAAGGTGTTTGCCTTCCATACAACCTGTCTGGGACCACAGAAGTTCAAAGGCATCACCAAGAGTGATCTCTGAGTGTAGAACCACAAGTAAGCTCTGAGCACATTTGTGTGTGGCCTCCCAAACCAAAAAATAAATAAACAAATAATGATCAAAAGGCAAACTATCAAACAAAAGTCTTCTTTAAATGTGCTTCACCAGAAAAGTCCTCTTACTTTAAGTTTTGGCAGTTTTTTTTTTTAAACTATAAGTCTCTGAGTTATAAGACTATTCATGTCATTATAAATTTCATTTTAGATGTTTATGACTTATATGAGCTTTAGTAATTTTTTATCAGGCAACTGTTTTATTTGCTCAAAAGTTTGGGCTGGAGGCGATAGCCCAGTGGGTAGGGAGTTTGCCTTGCACGTGTCCGCCCCTTCCGGCCTGGGTTCAATCCTTGGCATCCTATATGGTACCCCGAGCACCACCAGGAGTAATTCCTAAGTGCAGAGCCAGGAGAAACTCCTGAGTATTGCCGGGTCTGACCCAAAGGAAAAAAAAAAAGTTTTCATAAAATGTAATGTATCTTTTAATATGTCTACCCTTTTTTTTTCCATTATTATCTTATATGTCTGATTATAACATGCCTTTAATGCAGCTTCAAGCATTTTGCAAGCCTGTTTTTGCTCTTATGTCTTACTGTACAGAGTTTTAATATTACTCGGACACAAGAGATTAATAACTTTGTCAGATCTTTTCTGAGAATCCATATGATGATATTTTATTAAAATATTAGATCTTTGCTAGTAAATTTAATATGTAATCTATGCTGATTTTCAAAGATATTTAGGTAAAAGTATTAATTTATAGACAGCACTTAATCAATAATAGTAGTTTAATGATCATAAATTATTTTTAAATATTTTAATTTAAATACATATATGAGCAGCAATAAAAAATATCTCAAACAATACTGAATCAATGGTAATACTATTGTTCAATAAATATTGAGACTTTATTTAGGTGACAGAAAGATGTACAGGCTAGAAAACTGGCTTATTATTCATAATTGAATGATAGAAATTGAAGGAAAATGTAAGTAAACTAGAAGTTATTTTTCTTTCCTTTTTAATTGCAAGATCAATTTTAAAGAAAATAATAACGCATATATTTCTGTAACAAATATAAATATTAGCTAGATTATAAAAGCGCAAAACATGAAAAGGGTGGTAGAAGATATGTCCTTACACTGCATGTAAAATATTTTTTGAAGTGATATTTAAGTTATATAGCAATTAAACAGTAACTTTATAGCAATCTCTGGAGGATCTTACAGGGATAAAATTATAAGCCAAACAGTTAAAGTTGAATCTAAGAACTATTGAATTAAATACAGAGTAAAATAAAATAGAAAGAAAACTGAATAGAAGGAACAGAATAAATACTTACTACAAAAGTTAAAACATAGTGGTAGGTTTTGCTTCAATATTATTAATAATTCTCATGTGAATGCTCAAATTTATAGATAGAGATTGATAGAAAAATTGTAATATAAGGATTTTTAGATTATAATTCAAAGTAAAAAGTATACTGTTAAGATGTAACAAAAGATAAAATTTTGTTTTGTTTGATAATAAACATGGAACTGAGGGGTTTGTGTTAAGCAAAATAGATCAGGAAAAAACACAAATGCAAAATGACTTCACTCATATGTCAGAATTTAGAAAAGCATAGGGGAGGAAAAAATTCTTGAACTCTACTGCTGAAATGAGTTTATTTGAAGATTAGAGGAAGGAGTCAAACTAATTGTGGTAAAGAGATATTGTTACTTTGGTTAACAGTGTGTTATGGTGATACATATTTAAAAGAGGAATGAAATTACATCCCTTAAACATACAATCTTGTAAACCAATGTTGCATCAACAAAAAAAAAAATTGCGGCATACTTCCCATAAGAAATTCACTTAATTATCTCAAAAGGAAAGATCCTATCTTTAAATAACTGAATATTATTCTATGCATATATAATACATATATACACACAATGCGTATATGTGTATATATACCCACATATTTTGGGTAAGCTCTTGCAGTTTTACTTTGTATTTATTTATGTATTTATTTATTTATTTATTTATTCATTCATTTATTTATTTATTTATTTATTTATTTATTTATTTATTTGCTTTTTGGGTCACACGCAACAAATGCTCAGGGGTCACTTCTGGCTCTGTACACAGGAATTACTCCCGGCAGTTTTCAGGGGACCATGTGGGATGCCTGGGGCTCAAGCCCGATTGACCGTGTTCCTGGAAAACAACCTAGAACTATGTCTATGGCCCACGGTTTTATTTTTAATTCTTTAATCCAGTTGCCCATTAATGAAAATTTAGGTATTTTACGTCTTTCATGAATACACACATATACTTGAATTATATTAGAAATGTTCTTGAACAGTTTTTGAAAAATTTGTATTTTAATATAAGCTAATGCAAAACCATCATATTTTAGTTTTAAAATAAACTTTATTTAGAGATAAGTCTTAGATTAAGTATTGAAATTTGAGAAATATAAACCAAGCACTTACTTGTACTGGGAATATGAGATCAAAGTTTCAGAAAACCAAAGACTTCAGGAGAACCACCCTTTATGAAGTATAACAGCAAGTGTTTGGTAGGATTCACATCCAAATCACTGAATCCTGAATGACAGTTGATTTCTCATTATATGCTTTAAGTAAGCAGACTTGCTGAAGCAGAAGTGAAAGAAAAGTTACTGTTGTATTTGGAATTTTTAACTTTGTCATTCCTTTTATTTAGACAGCATGGTATTGGGCCAGAGTGATAGTACAGTGGGGTAGGGCATTTGCCTTGTATGTAGCTGACCCAGGTCTTATTCCAAGCTTCCTCTATGGGCCCCCATGCACTGTCAGGAGTAATTCCTGATTGCAGATCCAGGAATAAGCCCTGAGAATCTCCAGTGTTACCCAGAAGATCTAATAAAATGAAATAATTAAAAATAAACAGCATGGTAGTGGAACAAAAAAACTACTGAGTACTGCAATTAAATTATTTAATAATTGTTATACCACAAAATTTAATATCATATTTAATGTCATATAAATATATTTAATAATATCATATTTTACTGCTCAAAGTTCACAAAAAAAAACACCAAATGTAACATTTTTCTAATGTGTATACCCTTGATATGGCTAAAGGTATCTTCAAGGTTTTTCCCTAATGGCTTTCAAGTTTAGTGGAAAAGCAATCTGTCAATTCTTTTCTTGGAAGTTAAGTTTTCACACTAAGACGGTGTTGCTGTGGTGCCCACCCGGCTACGTCGGCACGTGGCAGACAGGAGACAGGCTTGTTTACATCCAGGACTCTGCCTCGTGGCCCTGGATTGTTGATGGTCTGACATAGAAAAATACTGGATGAGTGTCCCCTTTTCCCCCACATCCATGCCAGCACTTGTTGTTCTTGCTCTTTTGAATATGTGCCAGTCTCTGTGGTGTAAAGTGGTATCTCATTGTTGTTTTGATTTGCATCTCTCTGATGATTAGTGATGATGAGCATTTTTTCATATGTTTTTTGGCCATTCGAATTTCTTCCTTGCTGAAGT
>JAJIBD010011672.1:0-50474 GCA_021461705.1 Cryptotis parvus | reverse complement strand
CATGCACAGACATACCCTGCATCTAAGTGTGATCATCTCACTAGCCATCAGGAATGAGCAAAAGTAACATGTGTCACTTCTGAAAATAGGTGATTGAGAAGTGAGTTTATTCCAAATATATAAGAGCTTATATAATAACAAACAACCCTAAAAAAAAGTACAGAAGAACTCAACTGACACTGCTCCAAAGAAGAAAAAAGAAATGAACTAAAGACACATGAAAAAAATGTTCACCATCATTAATTATCAGGGAAGCATATCAAGGCCACAATGAGATATCACCTCATACCCTATATCAAAGAGAAAATGACCTACCTATATTAAAAAGTGTGAGAAGGGCTGGAGAGTTAGTACAGTGGGTAGGGCACTTGCCTTACTTGCAGCTGACCTGAGTTTCTACCTCTGGCATCCCTGAGAAATTTCTGAGTGCAGATAGGAGTAATCCCTGAGTAAACCACCACATATGTCTCATAAGCAAACAAACAAAAAAGTAAGAAACAAGTGCTGGTGGGAATACAGAGTAAAAATAACCTTCATATACTTCACATAATATATATTAAAAAATAGGGGGGCCGAACGATGGCCAGCGGGTAGGGCGTTTGCCTTGCCACGCCCGGCCTGTGCTGGCCCGGTTCGATCCCGGCATCCCATATGGTCCCCCGAGCACCGCCAGGAGTAATTCCTGAGTGCAGAGCCAGGAGTAACCCCTGAGCATCGCGGGTGTGACCCTAAAAGCAATATATATATATATATATATTAAAAATAATAAAAAATACAGCAGTCATTTTAAAAGATGAATATACATCTGTGTCATTGCAGCAATGCAGCACAATTGACAATAACCAACATCCAGCAACAGCCCAAGTGTCCAACAACAGATGAGGGAATAGAGATGTAGTGTGTAGGCACAGTGGAACACTACTCAGCTCTAACAAAGGATGAAAGCTATCATGTATCACATGGTGATGAAACTGGAGGAGATCATGCTAACTGAAATAAGTCAGAAAAGAAAAAGATAATTCTCAGGAGATTCAGGGGCCAGAGTGATAGTAAAGCATTTGCCTTGCATGAGGTTGATGCAGGTTCATTCCCGGCATCCCATATGGTCCCTCAAGCACCACCAGGAGTAATTTCTGAGCATAGAGCCGGAATAAATAATCCCTGAGCAGCATCTGGTGTGACCCAAAATACAAAAACAAAATATCAGGAGATTCCACTCATATGGAGGTAAAAACAAGCAAAGACAAGTAAAAACAAGTAAAGAAACAGACTAAACTAAGCCACAGCAAGCCCCTGATTCTGCTCACGGAACCAAAGAGCAGGAGAGGAGGTACAGGAGGAAGATATTGGTACTCTGGAGGTGGAGTATGGTGGAAATGTACATTTGGGCCAAAAGGCACATGATAAAATCCTCTACACTACTAACTGTCAGGGACATGCAAATCAAAACAACAATGAAATGCCATCTCATACCAAAGAGACTGCCATACGTCCAAAAGAACAAGAACCGGTGCTGGCATGAACGCAGGAAGAAAGCAACTCTCCTTCATTGTTGGTGGGAATGCCGACTGGTCCAGCCTTTTTGGAAAAAGCGATATGGACATTGATCAAAAAACTAGAAATTGAGCTCCCATTTGCTCCATCAATACCATTTCTGGGACTATACCCTCGGGGCCAAAAAACACACAGCAGAAATACCATCTGCACTTCTATGTCCACTGATGCACTACTCACATGCCCAGAATCTGGAGGCAGCCAGAGTACCCAAGAGCAGATAACTGGATAATGAAACTTTTGTCCATCTACATCCATACACAAGAGATTATGCAGCCATTAGGAAAAATGAAGTCATGAAATTTGCTTATAAATGGATGGGCATGGAGAGTATCATGCCAAGTGAAATGAGTAAGGGAGATGGACAGATATAAAATTACTGTATTCATTTGTGGGATATAAAAAAAAACCACATATTGTGAGACTAATATCCAAGACCAGGGAAAAATAGGGGCCAGGAGGACTGTTCAATGGTTGCAAGCTTGCCACAAACATCTGTGGGGTGCGGGGGGGGGGGCCCAAGAGGGGGTTAAGATAGTAAAGGGACCACTATGACAATGACAGTTGGGAATGATAATTTTGGACAGGAAAAGAATGTTGAAAGTAGGAAAAGGGATATATGCCTAATGATCTTTCAGTATCTCTATTGTAAACCATAAGCCCAAAAGAAGAGAGGGAGGGAGGTAGAAGGGAGAGAGGGGAAGGGAGAGAGAGAGAGAGAGAGAGAGAGAGAGAGAGAGAGAGAGAAAGAAATAGCTGCTATAGAGGTAGGGGGGAACTAGGGACATTGGTGGTGGGAAATGTACAACAGTGAAGGGAGGGGTGATGGGAAATTTTATGACTGAAAGCCAATCATGAACAACTTTGTAACTATCTCACTATGACTCAATTAAAAAAAGAATTTTAAATGTTATAGGTGGAATCTAAAAAAATATGGAAATTACATTTGAAGAGGTATGAAACTGGACCCTTAAAATGTAGGGTTGAACAATTGCCTCAATTTTTTTTAACAAAGCAAAGCTCAATTACAAAATGTGAAAAGCAAATTTCAATTCCGTTGCTGAAGTCCACCAGGTAATGCAGTTTTCAGCAAAGCGGGGTTGTGTCTTCGGGGCTTGCAAAATGTAAGATACAGGAATTGGAGTAAGAAGGATTAAAACAAGAGCAGGGAAAAGGATGAGCCGGCCCCTGTATTTTGGTCAATGAAGGCATCAAAACCTCAAAGTGCTTGGAGAAAATCTCTTTCTGACTTTAGAACATTTTCACTTTGTCTTCAAGTATTTATCAATTAGATATTGATTTAAAAAGATACCCACCAGAAAATTGTCGTAATTTGAAGTATCTTCTAACCTTTTACTTAAAAAAAAATTCTTTAACCCTAACGGTGAAAGGACATTGGCACACTGGTGGCGAGGGTAGTGCAAGGCACTCTAAGTAGAAAACAATCATACCAATACTGTTATAAAGCATGACACCTCAAGTTAAAAAAAATTGAAGATCATAAATCAGTAATTAAAAATACCCTTTAGTGCTATTTAAGAACAATTAAAATAAAGCTCAATATTCTCTAAAAAAGAAAAAAGAAGCTATTTCAGGGCTTGCATTCCAGAGGAGGAAGAGTCTCTGGGAGGCTCGGAGGACTGTTATTTCCTCCACATCTGAGAACTGACACAGCTACACGACTCTCAACTCTCAACTTCTCGTGACAATGATGAACAAAACGGAAAAAGACTTTACAAATTTCTATAGAAAAGACTTCTGTTTGATTGCATCTCTTTGTTTCTCATGATCAGAAACACAGCCCGTACAACAGGATTTTTAGGGTTTTCAAAATTTTGTGGCACGCGGATAGGATCGAGTTCTATCAATGTTTCTGTTTCTATGGGACACTCCCCCATCCATGTGTGTCTTCAGAGAAGCCAGTAATTAATTGTGATATTATTTTTTGAAAAAGAAGTGAGGGCCAGATAGATAACTATTATCATTGTTTTTCCCTGTTATGACTTTCCAAGTTTTAAAAGATGTCAGGCAATAAAAAATTAAAAAAAAAAAATTTAAAGATGTGAGTTCTCGGGGCGGAGCGATAGCCCAGCGGGTAGGGACGTTTGCCTTGCATGCAACCGGCCTGCGCTGGCCCGGGCTCAATCCCCGGCATCCCATATGGTCCCCGAGCACCGCCAGGAGTAATTCCTGAGTGCAGAGCCAGGAGTAACCCCCTGAGCATCGCCGGTGTGACCCAAAAAAGCAAAAAAATAAATAAATAAATAAATAAAATAAAATAAAATAAAATAAAATAAAAAGGATGTGAGTTCTTATTAGTTTATCAACTTAACAGAGACTGTTCTACCAGTAAGGTTCGAACAATCATTACTATTACCAGAAGGGAGGCGTCCAGGGGCCAGAGTGATAGTATGGCGGGTAGGGCGTTTGCCTTGCACACAGCCAACCCAGGTTCGATCCCTGGCATCCCATATGGTCCGCTGACCACCACCAGGAGTAACTCCTGAGTGCAAAGCTGGGAGTAAGCCCTGAACGTTGCCAGGTGTGACCCAAAAAGAAAAAAAAAATAGGGAGAGTCCAGTGCGATGACAGAAAGAAATGAAGATCCCCTTGGAATAAGTGTCTTTCTCCTACCTGGGTTTTTGAGTTACTGAAAGTATCTTGGAACCCTGTATAAGGAATTCTGACTTGCATGACCTGAAAATTACCCCCATGTAATTATGAAATTTCTGGCTTCTGGGGGAAAGCAATAACCAAAACAGGTTCTACAAGTTGGCTTAGTACTTAGGAGTATTTAAAACAAACCAAAAAAAGGGAGGGGGCTGGGGTGGGGGCTGGGGAGAGGGTAATCACAGCGGGGGCAGGGAGTGTTGTCGGAGGCTAACTGGTAACACTGGTGGTGGGAAGCGTACACTGATAAAGGGACGGGTGTTGGAACATTGTATGATGAAACCAAATCATAAACAACTTTGTAACTTTGAACAGTGATTCAATTAAAAAATTAATTTATTAGCAGCAAAAACATACAAAACTCAACTCTCAAGTGCTCTCAAGATAATTCATGCCACTCTTGAACATTCTTGTTCCCAACTGCTTTAAAATGAGAACAGCAGGTAAGAGCAGAATTTTACTGACTGTCAGATCAAACAGACACAAGCCCCCTGGCCCATCATTTCAGCACCCTGTGCTCTGCAGGGACCCTGTCTTGCAGGCACTTCCTACCCCTAGGACAAAAGAGCAGAGAATTTTCACCACACTGAAAAGCAAAAGAGGGCCAGTTAACTGGTAAAAAAAAAAATAATAAATCCGGAGGGAAAGAGTTCTTCTCAAAGATCAAAGATAAACATGTTTCTCTAGAGGGTATGGAAGGGGAAAATGGGTGAAGGCGGTACAAAGATGTGAACCTTCAGGTGAAACATGTGGGTGGCGTAAGACCCATGAAATCATGTGGTCTGGCCTGACACTAACGCTTCTTAATGGCTGCCTACAGTCTATCTCCCTGTATTGTAGCCCAATTTATAACTTTATGAAGCTATAACTTTATGAAGTTATAAACTTTATGAAGTTATAGCCCAATTTATAACTTTATGAAGTTTCTATCAATGACCCTTGATAGAAGAAGACTCCCTAGCCCTAAAAAAATGTAAGAACCACAAGGTGACTCAGTTAACCCTGCAGTAGGTGAATGGCAATGGTGGATAAACCTTAAGAATTCTTATCATAGAGAGAACATTTTTCTTCCTTTCTTTGTATTGATAGAAGATGGATGTTGGGGACTGGAACTATAGTACTGCAGTAGGGCGCTTGCCTAGCAGACTTCCGGTGCAGGTTCAATTCCTGGCACCTCATACAGTCCCATGAGCACCACCAGGGGGTAATTACTGAGTGCAGAGTCAGGAGTAAGCCCTGAGCATTGCTGGGTTTTGCCCAAATAAAAGAAAAAAAAGAAGATAGATGTCAGCCAAAAATCTCTATGGCAATCATTAAACACACACAGTGTCACTATTTCTCAAAAAAGTCAGAGAAAATGAATCCTCTCTGAAATGTTGACACTCCAGTGTCTGATAATGTCTCTCACTCCCAAACCACTGTCAAACTGTCTTTAGTGAGAACAATGGGTTTCTGCACACGTCATCTTCAACTTTATTTTCTCCAGAACCTTCTAGGCTGGGACTGGTGCTGCTGGTTGTTTGTTCTTTTCTTCTAATGTAGCTTTACCTGTCTGGGCAGAGAGTGTCAGGGCAGAGCCCCTTGATGGTTCTAAGTACCAGAATCACGGAGGTGCAGCTGCCTCTATTTCAAACCATGACAGTGACACTGGCCACCTCTCTCATCTCACCAAACTGATGTTTCTGGGATCAATTCAAGAGAAGTTGAGTTTCTTCATCACGTGAAAAAATCTTAAATAAAAGCCAAAAAAGATAGCATAGAGAAAAGGCATTTGCCTTGCATGAGGCCAACGTTGGTTCCATCTGGAGTTGGAGAGATAAACAGTGGGTAGGGTATTTGCCTTGCATGCAGCCAACCCAGATTCAATCCCTGGCATCCATTATGGTTCTTCAAGCACCACCAGAAGTAACCCCTGAGGCCCCACCCCCCCCGCCAGGTGTGAATCCACCTACCCCTGCCCCCGCCAAACAAAACAAACAACGTTGGCTTGATCCCTGGCACTTCATATGGTCTCCCAAGCCCCTGCCAGAAGTACAGAGTCAGGAGTAATCCCAAATTTCGTCTCTCCACAAGGAAAAGAAAATGGAGATGTAAGTCGTGAGAGGTGCATCTCACCCTTCACCCTAGCCATAATCACTAGAGGGAGAAAGAAACTACTCAGAGCTAGGCAGGCTCCTCCAGCTGGCTGGGCCAATACATGCTCACATTCCACATTTAGAAAACACTGGTGTGCCCATGTGAGCTTCATAGATTCAGGTTTAATGGTTCTAAACCAAAGGGCAAGAGGACTTGAAGACATGAGAGTTCACGAAACACATACCCTGACCAGGCCTTGACTAAGTCCCTAGAAGGGAGGGGGCCCTGTCAGTCCAGCCTCAGTAGAGTCACATGCTCAGTGAGTCAACACAGGGGCTCAAACATCTTTAGTGCCTAGGAAAATAGATTCTCCAAAGCCCAGCAATGCCCAGATGACTTAGTAACCATGACAAGGTGGTAGAGTCATTTTTCATCAGTTTCAGACTTAAGGTTACACTGTTGTGGACTCTGGACTCCCTATTCAAAGGGAAATGGGACTATGCATCTGTTGTAATGGATATGTTAGCACAGATAACGTGCCCAGCCCAGGTCTCCGTGGAGACCTTTCACTCTTTTCACTTCTGCTCTCAACAGTGGATTTTGACGTTGGTCGTCAGACAGCACAGGCAGCAATGTGGCTGAAGATGGACTCTTCTGATGACAGAGTGAACTAGCACTTGAGTAGCGCAAGTCTTAACTTCCACTGTTGGCCCATAGCACTTTCCTCCTAAGAGACAAGGAATGGTTTTCTCTTGCTTCTTTCCTCCTTTATTATTTTTTGAGGGTAGTGATTTTGGGCCACATGTTGCAGTGCTCAGGGATTACTCCTGGCTCTTGGGGCACAGTATATAGGGAGTCAAAGATTAAACTCCACTATGCAAAGCAAGTACCTACTTGTTGTTTTATCACTCTGACCTACTGTTGGAGGACAGGTCTAGCTAACCTGGGAGCTTTGTTGTTTTGCCCACTACCGGCTTAACCTTATTTAAGCCAAGGTTCATTCTAATGAGACCTCTCTTCTATATAAACACTGCTAGAGTGTGTGGCAGTTACAGAAGTCACCTTGATTGAATAACTTCTGACTTATACATCTACTAAGACTTCTATGTTTTCTAGATTGGGCACAGCTCCTCTTTATACCCACTGCACCCAGTGTGGGACAGTTAGAATTACCAGGAGAATACCATCCTGGCTATGTTGAGACTATAGGAATACTATAGGAAGGATCATACTAGTTTGCTTTAAGCAGGCAAGTGTGACCCTTTCAGTACACAGAGAACAAGATACTCAGAATCACCCTGGTGCAGATAATAATAAGAAGGACCTGTGGGTACTATCTAGATTACATGAAGCTCATGAAGTTAAGATGCATTACTTTATACCCGCCCCCTCTTTCTCTCCAGTGTTTCACATAAGAGATAATCCCCATAGAAATAATTAGACCTTGGCTAATCTTTGTTTATACCTGCAATAGGGTGTGGTACTACACTCTGTTTAGAGTTCTTTGTTGACATGGCCCTCCCAGTTGGATTACTTTGGTGTATATAAACGGACTGGCTTGAGGCCCCTTCACCTTTTGACTTTGGGCCTTTTCACCTTTTGACCTTTGGGCCTTTTAGCTTTCAGCTTTTGGCTCCTGTGGCTTTTAAGCTCCTCAGCCTTTTGCTTTTGGCTTTTTGCTCTTTGGCCTTTTGCTCCTTCTTCTGGGTAGGACTCAGTTTGGGTGAGATCCTCTCTCTTTGGTGGGAGACTTAGGCTCTTTTGTATGGTCTAAGTTCGGACCAAAGCTAGAGTTTGTTCATTATATTGGATTGCTGTGGAAGAGCTTTTGTACTATTAAAAGCCTTTTTTGGAACTGCACCGGACCCGTGAGTTTTCATCTGTTCTCCCGGCATCCTCGGAGGTAGAAGAGAACTTCTGTCCCGACATTGTCGGGGACCCCGCGGAGTTCCCCGACAACCTACAGTATTGATTTTCTTGCATTCACTTCCCTCCATAACACACAAATACAGAACATCATGCCATAACCTATTTGGTGCTTATTGGAGAATGCTCACCAGTGAAAGCTTTGGATATTTTTCCTTTAGGGGCTAAGTGTTCAGCTCTCAGAATTTACTAGTGGTTAATCTCATCCTCCTAAAACCTAAAACCTGAGCTGTGCAGGAGGAAGAGAGTGGCATGGAACATATTCAAGAGCATCAAAGAAACAGCTAAAAGGACAAAGAACTTCTGGCTCCGGGCACATCTCTTCCACTCTACCATTCTCCCTGCATTAACATATGCCTCAGAGACCTGGGCCCTATGAGAGTAGGATGAGAATGCTATTCGGATCTCCCAAAGAGGAATCGAAAGAGCTATGCTTGGAATATCAAGCCTCACTCAAGGGAGAGAAGGAATCTGGAGCTCCGACCTCCATCGCCATTCCAGAGTCAGGGACACTGTCCCATTTGCCAAAGCATTGAAAATCAGATGGGCTGGACATGTAATGCAATTTGGAGACAACCACTGAACTAGAGCCGCTACCACTGGATCCCACAGGACATCAAAAGATCACGTGGCCGCCCACCTACAAGATGGTCAGACTTTTTAGTCAAGACCCTGAGCGAGACAGTTTGAGGCTCTTTGTATTACTGAAGCAACCAGATGCCATTGGGCTACACTGGCACGTGATAGGGTCAAATGGAAATATTACTAGTGCCCGCTTGAGGAAATTGAATAATAGGATGTCAAGTGATCAAGTGATCAATCTCATCCTCCCAAACTCTCAACTTATCACACCCCTGTTGGCTTCAGGGACCCAAGGGACAGACCAACACCAGCCAAAGCAGTGGGGAGTCCTCACCCTGTGTGGGTTTCTACCACATCCTTGGCCTGAGCTCCTCCAGTGCTGCAAGGAGGAATAATAGAGACCCTCAGTACCCTTCTCTGTCTCTGGAGCACGGCTAAGCCCAAGATATACTACTAGCACTTCTTATTATTCACAGTTACACATCCTAGAAATTAGGATGCATGTGCATGTTAGGGGTGGGAAGTTGTTAATTTTAAAGTACAAAAATGATTTTTCGACCAGATATTAAATCATCAACAAACCACGAAACCCATGGAGTGTGTAGCTCTCTGCAGGGAAGAAGTAAAGGAAGCATGAAGGTTTTCATGGGGGCAGGGGTTAGTTCTAGGAATCAGGTGCTAACCCTGCATATAAAACAGTTCATTCAGTTCTATCCACCATCCTCCATGGGTGCCACTGTGATTTTCATTTCACAGATAAGGAAGCAGAAATCTTAAGGATAGTCAGAGGCTTTTCCTAATAGGTAGCAGCACCAAGACTCAAACCTTCTCTTAAAGACCAGGCATTTAATGTTTTTACTAAAACAAAGGCTTATTAGATTGGTGACCCAGCCAGAACTCTGCTCACCCTGTTCACCTAATCCTAGAAGCAAAAGATTATCAGTTAATAAGAGCAGTAGAACTGATGTTTCATGCCCAGGGATAGCTGAACATATCATCTCACTGGATCTTTCAACAATCCTCAATGGTTGTTATAATTAAACAGCTGATTTTTGGCATTTACTGAGTCAACATTTGGGATTTTGACTATTCAGGAAACTCAAAGGTCCTTGACTTAATGCAGCCTCAAATTCCCATAAGTATCGCGAGTACACAACATAAAGTTGGCAGGGACCAGTCTCTTAGAGAGAGCTTATTCCCCAGACCACCACCCACTGTGCTCTTGGTTCTGAAAGTGATAGAAGTTATCAGGAGAGCCAAGGTGATAGTTCAGCAGGTATGGCAATTGCCCTGCACACAGCCAACAAGGGCTTGATCCCTGGTATACCATACAGTCCTCCAAGTACCACCAGGAGTAATTCCTGAGTCTGGACCCAGGAGTAACCTCTGAGCATCACCAGGTACGGTCCCAAACAAATAAGGTATCAGGAAGTGACAGAAGCGATTGCTCACAAACTACCTTTCCCCAAAAGATTACTGGTGTATATAATGAAGGTTTATCCAAAATGATGAATCCATTTCAGCTGTTTTATAAATCCCCACTACCCTATACTTACAGACTTCAAAAAGGATAAACCTTACTTTAATTGCTCAATTATAGATGACTGAATTGATAGGAGAAATTATGCTCTCTGGTAGCAAGCATTTGTACAGGTTTCCTCATTTGCCTATGAAAGTAAAATATCTCTCCTTAGGGCTATGAGATACGAGAGATCCTGATGTGTATTTACAATGAAGAGGCCATCCATTGAGAACTCTCATCAATTTCAAAGAGAATATTCGTTCACCAGTGCTCGAGAATGTCAAGAGGCTACAGAGGAAAACTGAGGCTAAGGGAATCCATCTGACTCTCCCCCAAGAATGCCTTGCTGTCTAATCAGTGTACTTCCTTACAAAACCCAACAGTAAGTCATTCAGAGTGCCAATGGGCCGCTGTGATAGTACAACAGTAGGGCATTTATCTTGCACATGACTGATCCCAGTTCAATCGCCAGCATCTTGTTGGGTCTCCTGAGTACTACCAGGAGTAATTCCTGAAGTCAGAGTAACTTCTGAGTGCAGAAACTGGAGTAACCCTTAGATATCGCCAGGTGTGGCCCCCAAAAAAAAAAAAAACATAAAACAGCAAATAAAACAGTGTCAAGCCCTGCTCTGAGCCAATCTCAAAATATGACTTAGGAGGGAAGGGGGTCACAGAGCGGAATGAGAAGCCCCCTGACTTCCCATCCTCCCTCAGCTGAGCAGGAAGAGCGGGAGCTTACCTTTTGATTACATCTGTTCAGATCAATTAGGTCAATCAAGATACAGATAACTGTAAGCTCAGACAGTACACCCAGAGGCAACAGATACTCCTCCTGCCCTCAGTAGTCTTAAATATCATAGGAAATCAAAGACCCAAATACTTAAGTTGCTCCGTCAGTTTCTCCCTATTAGATGACATGAACCGTTTCCCTGATAATCCTAGTCCTAACTCAGAAGTTTTGGTTCCATTTCATTTGCCAAGTGAATGAACATTTCCTTTTTTCCCAAAAAAGTTTCTCAAGACTATTATACCAGAAAGAGGAGGCCACATCCAGTCTGAGAACAAGGGACGCCCTCATGGTTGAGAAAGTGTATGGAAAGTGGACAAGGACAGTCCACATATGTACAAAGTTGATCTGAAGAGATAAAACTGCAAAGGGAGACGCCAGGTCTTACTGGGCATAGTGATGTGTGTCTATTAGAACAGGCTAGGACTTATCTGGTAGGTATTCAAGAACAAATAAAAGTTTCAGAACAGAGAGAGGAACTGGCAAGCCAGTAGAGGGCTGTTCAGCAGAGGGGAGGAGACACCCTGTAGCCCATGGCCACCCTAGCCTCCATTCCCACAAGTGACCAACAAGCAAATAGCGGCTATGGCTTCCTAGGCATAAACCTGGCCCTGTTTAACCTTCAAAATAATTTGCAAAGCAGATGATTTTTAAAGTTATTTTACCAATGAGGAAACGGAGGCTCAGAAATGTGGTGTGGTTTGCCCACAATTATCCCACTGATTCACTGTTTGTGAGAATGCCATCTTTTTCAGCCTCTGTGGAAAACAAGATGCAGATTTCTCAAAAAGTAAGAAGAGAGGTTACTTATGACCCAGCGATTCCACTTCTATTTTATAGATCCGAAGAAGACAAAAACATAAATTCAAAAAAATATAGGCACACCTGTTTTCACTGAAGCTCTTACTACAATAATCAAAATCTGGAAACAACCCAAACGTTGTTTGGGTTGAAAGATAAATGGATAAAGAAGTTATTGTATATACACACAATAGAATCACTTGTATCACTTGTCTTCCTGTTGAGCATCGATTTGCTTGAGTGGGCACTAGTAACATCTCTCATACATCTTGTCACATGCTAGTGCAGCCTAAGGGCATCTGCTAGCACCAGGAACATAAAAGAGTCTCAAACCATTCCATCACGTCATGGGAATGAGTTCTATAATTGTTACTGGTATTTGGCATATCAAATACAACACAGGTAGCTTGCCAGGCTCTGCCGTGCCATATATCTTCACTTATACAGATATAAGAAAAGATAAAATCTTACAGTTTGCTGCAACTTGGAGCATCATGTTAAGCAAAAATGTCAAAGCAAAGACGATCTCACTCACCTTTGTATATAGAGAAATAAAACAAGGAACTAGAAAATATCAAATGAGGGGCTGAAGTGATAGTCCAGCGGGTAGGGTGTTTGCCTTCCATGCGGCCAACCTGGGTTCAATCCCCGGCATCTCACATGGTCCCCTGAGCACCATCAGGAATAATTCCTGAGAGTACAGTCAGGAGTAACCCCTGAGCATCACCAGTGTGACCCAAATTATGAAAAAAAAAAGTATCAAATGATGATAAACCTTGGCCTTCAACTATAAAACTAAAGTGTGGAAGGTTGGAAACTAGAGAGCATGGATGAGGCGAACTGAAATTGAACTCCCATTTGACCCAGCCATACCACTCCTGGGAATCTACTCTGGGAAACCAAAAATATGCAGCGGAAACACCATCCCTACTTTTATGTTCATAGCAGCATTATTCACAATAGCCAGAATCTGAAAGCAACCAGAGTGCCCGAAAATCGATGACTGGATAAAAAAGCTTTGGTACATCTACACAATGGAATACTATGCAGCTGTTAGGAAAAATGAAGTTATAAAATTTGCCTATAAATGGATGGACATGGAGAAGATTATGTTGAGCGAAATTAGCCAGAAGGAGAGAGACAGATACAGAATGACTGCATTTATCTGCATAACATAAATATATATGTACATATTAAGATACCAATATCCAAGGTCAAGTGAAACATATATCAGGAGGTCTTGTCAAAGGTGGAAATTATCACAAACGTGTGGGAGTCAGAGGCTAGGCAAGACAGAAAATGGAACAGTGTGCTAACAATTTTCAAGGGTACTAATGCCAATCTAGAACTGAGCATTAAATAGAGGCAAAAAGATACACATGACAACCCTTTAATGTATGTTCTGTAATCCATAGTCTGGAGGGAAGGAAAAGAGAAAGAGAGAGAAAGGGAAAGAAATAAAGAACCTGCCATGGAGGAGGGCTGGGGGAGGGGAGGGAACCAGGGACGTTGGTGGTGGGAGATGGGCACTGGTGGCGGGATGGGTGCTGGAACACTGTATGACCAAAACCCAAATATGAACTTTTTAATTGTATATCTTTGTAATTGTAAAAATAAAAAATTTTAAAAAAAAAAAAAAAAAAGAAAATGATGGTGGTGGTCCTGATAGAGCACCTGGACACTTTGACGGTGATGAAGATAAAGCACTGTAGATCAAGACCATAAACATCACCACTATTATGACCATGTTATCTAAACTACAATTTTTTAAGGCAGAGCCAGAATCCCAACTCTGATTTAAGAACCATAGGCCAAGGAAACACAGGCGTATTTGCTTCACCTATTCCATCGGAGACCAAGACAGGGATGCGGAAGTGGAACCCCTGTTCACTTTTCTATTTGGGGAGGGTGTCAACCTGGTGATACTCAGGTGTTACTCCTGGTTCTGCACTCAGGAATTACAGCTGGCTGTGCTCAGTGGACCATATGGGATGCTGGGGATCGAACTGCTACCGGGCTGTCAGCTATGAACTAGAGACACAGGGCAGAGCTGCTACTAGCTCTTCCCATTGCGCACAGGAAGAGTAGGTCAGTAAATGCAGTAAATCCAAGAAAGGAGAACCTACCTACTACTGAGAGTATCCTACCCTCACAGCAGAGCCTGGCAAGCTACCTGTGTAAAACCAAAAACTACCAAAAACAATAAAACAAGAACAATAATAGACTCATTTCCATGACCTGAAGGAATGGTTGAGGCTCTTCCTGTTCCTGGAGTGAGCAGATGTCCTTAGGCTACACTAGCATGTGACAGGGACTACTGATGCCTGCTAAAGCAAATTGATGAAACAATGGGAAGACAAGTGATAGTTAACTAGTAAGCTGCTTACAAGGCTACTGATAACCAGATGCAGATGATACTCACTTGTATCACTTGTCTTCCCATTGTTCATCGATTTGCTCGAGAGCACCAGTAACATCTCCATATGTCCTGTCACATGCTAGTGTAGCCCAAGGGTATCTGCTTGCTCCAGGAACACGTAGAGTCTCAAACCAATCCTTCAGGTCATGGGAATGAGGTCTATAACTGTTACTGGTTTTTGGGCATATCAAATACAACACGGGTAGCTTGCCAGGCTCTGCCATGCGGGAGAATGATCATTACAGTGAATAATGATCCACTGTGAGTAAAAGATCCGGGAAGGACCTGGTCCTAACTTTCATTATTGTCTAAGAATGTTGAGTGGCTGCGAACTCCATGGGCTTCTCCGCTTGGGGCCGAGCAGCAGCTGTGGGTCTGGAGTGGTTGGATTTGGAGTGTCTCTCTTCCAGTGTTGCCAGAGCAACTGTGGGTCTGGAGTGTCTCTCTTCCAGTTGCTGGGTGTGGTGGCAGGAGCTTGCAGCTACGCCCATTGACGTAGAGGTGGAAGAATGGGAGGTGTCCAAATGGGAGGTGAGACAGGTCATATGGAGATGTTACTGGTGCCCGCTCGAGCAGATTACACTGTTATTCAATAAATGAGAAGGGGGGAGGCTGGAACAATAGTTCAGGGGTAGGGGCATGTATCTGCCTTGCAAATGGCCAACATGGGTTTGATGCCTGGTATCCTATATGGGCCCCTGGCACCACAAGGAGTAAATCCTGAATGCAGAGTCAGGAGTAACCCCTGAGCATTGCTGGGTATGACTGAAAAGGTAATAATAACAACAACAAATAATAATAATAATTTGTAAATAAATAACTTCAGACATGTTTAAGCATATCAACCTCCACTCACCTCTATCATGCTCATGACTCTGGGAGACAGCCCAGGTGCATACTTTATATATACAAGGCCCCAGGTTCAATCCCCAGCACAGCATGCCCTCCTGCCCCAGAACCCAGAGGTTATGATTCTCTTGGCCCCCAGCACTGCTGGCCCAAGCAGCACTGAATCACTGGGTCTCAAGCATTGAACTATCCAGCCCAGCTGGCTGAGCATCACCAAGAGAGGCCCCAGGGACTCTGAACAATGCTTGGAAGCACGCCCCCCCCCCCAAAATAAAAGTCCTTCCCAAGATACCTTGGAAATTGGAATGGTTTCATGGAGTGTGACAGAGGGCAGAAACTTTATCGCTAAGAATGGGCAGAAGGAGGAGGCGCCAGAGGGTCTTGTTTAGCTTCCAAAGCTGATGGTCTCCATTTCCTAGGTATGATTTCTGGGAGTGTCAGGAATCAGTATTTTCCCTCGTCTTTATCACAAAATGAACTGATATTATTCTGAGATATGTGTTTTGATAAGCAATATAACCAGTGCCTGGTAAGGGAGCAGGCATGGGGGTGGTCAGGAAAGTGAGGGTCTTTGGTAGCAGTAAAAGCACATTGGTGATGGGACTGGTGTTGGCATATTGAACACTTGAAGCAACTGTCCTGTGAGACTCTCGGTGTAGTTAATACTGTAATACTGTTGTTAATACTGTAAATACTGTAAATCACAGTATTTAAATAAAGTTTAAAAATGTTTTTAAATGCCCTGGTATGGACTGCTTTTGGTAGTTATCATCTGTTCCACGGCAGAAAAGTGGAACTTCCAGAGGGGGGGGGGGGGGTGGTGGTGTAATTTTTTAAAAAAAGAAGCTGCAGTGGGGTAGGTGTCCCCTCTCTAAAGGCAGGAAAATACCCTATTTCAAAGAGGAAGAAACAGTTTGAGAAACACCTACTTCTGACAATCAAGTTTTCTTCTACCAAAGTGCAGTTCAATTACAAATCGAGGCAAATTATCATTGGTAAAAGAATTCTTTCTCAGTGCTGACCACAATGAAGACATGAGATGGCTCTGTGCTTACAAGCAGGTACACATTCACAAGTCACTGGAAGATGCACAAGAAATGGCACCACCATTTCCTCAGAGACAGGGCTTGTCATGTGAGACTGTAAAGAAATGGCAGACACAAATCCTCATCATCGGGGCAGAGCAATAGCACAGCAGGTAGGGCATTTCCATTGCACACAGTCGACCCAGGTTCAATCCCCGGCATCCCATATGGTACCCTGAGCACTGCCAGGAATAATTCCTGAGCGCAGAACCAGGATTAACCCCTGAGTGTTGCCAGATGTAACACAAAAAGCAAGAAAGAAAAAATGACAAAAAAAAATCCTCCTGATGACATTTCTCTGGATTCACCCTCCTTTTAGAAAACAGGCCAAACACTTCACCTTCCAGCCCACCTGTGGTGTTTTTCACTGGAATGGGACCAGAGAAGAAAACAGGAAATCAGTCATGTGGTCATGCAGTGAAACTAGGGGAGGCTGGTGGCACAGAGCCCAAAGTATCCTATCTTGATTTCATAAGAAATATTTCTCTGCCTAGTCAGCTATCCTCATGCTGAGCCAAGCTGAGAGGGCTGTAGGGTTATCCGGCCTCACCCCCAAATCTACAGCTGGGGAGAGAGAGAGAGAGAGAGAGAGAGAGAGAGAGAGCAAGAGAGAGAGAGAGAGAGAGAGAGTTTACTGGAAACGTGTTCAACTTAAAACTCTGTGCCTAGCAGAGAGTGAGAGTGGAAGATAAAGACAAAGGGGGAGGGGGCAGTTAATTGGGCAGTGTGACCCCCAACTTGGCTGGGAAGCCTTGGGGAGACGAGGTTCAGGGTCTGAATCTTGCTATGAAGAGTAAGGAGAACAGACAGGAAAACTCACAAGAAGTTCACCCTGACTTCAGGCCAAGCATTGTAAGGTGCCCTTTTCTCTGACTCACAAGTATAGAGCAATCATAATTAATTCCAAGATGACTCAACCTCCCAAAATGGGGTTGTTAGCTTGTGAGCTGTCACCATCAACCCTGAGTACCATGAGACCACCAAGCAGGAAGTTACAAAGGTGAAATGGCAAGCAACATTCCTTCATGGAGAGTTTGCTACAGAACACCCAATTCTGAGCCTCTTCTGCCTGTGTACAGATGATCAGGTGTCCTTTTTACTGAGCCTCAGGTTCCCAAAGAGGGCAACCATCTCTTAGACTTCACCACTGTGCACCTGGATTTTCCCCATAAATCTCCATTACCAGGCCAAGCGATAGTAGAGCAGGTAGGGCATTTGTCTTGCATGTGGCAGACCCAGATTCGATCCCGAGCATCCTATATGTTCTCCCAAGTACCACCAGGAGTAGTTCCTGAATGCAGAGCCAGAAATAGTCCCTGAGCATCACTGGGTGTGACCAAAGAAGAAAAAAAAAATCTCCACTACTTCATCCTCACAGAGGCTGAATGATGGTTCTAGTCCTTCGGTTAAAAATATCAAGGGTAAGAAAGCAGAAAGTCAATAGCTAGTGGGTGGCAGAGCTTGGGTTTCCAACAGGACCTCCCTGAATCTATGCGTGCCTTTGTCCTCAAATGTGATAAGGAAGGGGGCAATAAATCTCTTTGCTTTGACTCTTCTCCCGTTTCCTTCTATTTTTCAGAGTCCTTATGCAGCTACTTTTTGGTTCTGTAGCATTTTCACTTGTAAAGAATAATAGAAGGAAATTATAGTTGGATAACCTCTTTCTTCTCATCAATTTTTATTTTTAAAAATAGTACCTATCTCTCAGAACTCCAATAAGATAACCATGTCCTGTCAAAAGTCATTCCTTTCTCACAGCTAGAAAGTTCTAAAGTTCTCTTCCTCTTCCTCTGAATTAAAGAAGATTTGTATTTGGTCATATAAAGAACCAAAATGAAAGTCAAACCATTTCAGGATTACCTTTGTCTAAATACCTGAGTCATGAATATGATTGAAATGAAATCGAACAAAACATAGTAGCTAAGAACATTAACTTGGCCTAAATCCTAGCTTATCTAATTACTGGATATATTGTCTTACATCACTTACTTCCCTCTTCCGCAGATTACTCACCTATGAAATGGGAAAAAAACCCCAGTAACTGCCACACAGAACTGTTTGAAGGTTAAATGAGCTAATAGTTGCAAACCATTTTGGAAAATGGTAAGTTAAAAATGTAAGTGATTATCGATTTCTCACAGGTTCCTATAACCTTGCTTACCACTCTACAAACGTTAAAAGAATCAGCAAATTATTGGCTCTATTCCTACCCCTTACTATGCTCTGAAAATCTCATAGCATTTGTTCTGGCATATATTTGAAGCAGCCTAATTTGTGTGTCTCTGTAGCTCATCAGACAAACCATGTGGCAAAGTAGGAGGAAAACTACAAGTGGGTTTAAATATCTAACTTCAAGGACTGTTTTTCTCTTGGGCCTGGGTTTCTGTTCTAAATTATGACCGCATGTAAGACAGTCTCTACCTACACAGAGCAGACAGTGGCCTTTGTCAAAAGCAAATGGAACAGAATGGTTTCCCATCTTACCCTCCAATTCCTTTCATCGTACACACACTATTACATCCAGATGCCTGGGAATGAATGATAGCACATGCCTAGCATATACATAGGGCCTTGATATTGATCCGTGGGATGGAACCATTAAGCCCACACAAGTGGAGTTGAGAGGGGGCAGCTAGGCTGCTATGAGGGGTACAACCCTATTAACAATACACAGATTCCCTGAGACTGTCCCACAAGGCCTTTAGTGATTTTTGCTGCACTGTTGCTACCTACTGGTTTTTTGGCATATCAAATACGACATGGGCAGCTTGCCAGGCTCTGCTGTGCGGATGGTATACTCTCGGTAATGGGCTCTCATCTCGCATTTACTGATGAACCGTGTGCAGCCAAACACAATGGGGACAGATCAGTTTTTCGCTTGGGTGGAGCTCTGATGAGCTGTGGAGTTTGGATATTGAAGATGACTGCCCTCATGGCGTGGGGATTCCTCTGGCTTCTTGCGAGGCTCTACTGGGATGGCGGGCCAGGGCTAGAACCCGCTTTCCCCGGTACCTCATCATCAGCTGAGCACCGGGCTCTTCATGTTCCTGGAGCGAGCAGATGCCCTTGGGCTACACTACCATGTGACAGGATGTATGGAGATGTTACTGGTGCCCGCTCGAGCAAATCTGATGAACAATGGGAAGACAAGTGATACAAGTTGCTACCTAATACCTTGTTACCGGTCACACCCCCAAATCCGTGACATTCTAGCTGTGCTGACCTAACTAAGGTTCTCTCACGCCAATCTCATTATTTGCCCCTGTACCACCGCCCTCACCCTTGAACTCAGTCATCACCCTGACCTCGAGTCCAACAGGTAAATTCCTCATCTTCCTCACAAACTGCTGCAGGACTTCTGTGAGGGTTGCACCGGCTCTCGAGGACCTCGTGCGTCAGTCCGTCTCTCACTTTCCCTCACCCTCTGTCCTGCAGTTCCCTCTACACACCTTGGGTGGTACTTTCGAGTAGATAGCAGTTCCTAATTTCAAAGATCCTTCTCTCCCTCACTACACTGATTTTTTAAAAATATATGAATTGATAATATTAGAAGGTCTTGGGGCCGGAGCAATAGCACAGCGGGTAGGATGTTTGCCTTGCATGCAGCTGACCCAGGTTTGATACCTGGCATCCCATACGGTCCCCGAGCACCGTCAGAGTCATTCCTGAGTGCAGAGCCAGGAGTAACCCCTGAGTATCACTGGGTGTGGCCCCCTCAAAAAAAGGTCTCAAAATCAATGTAAAGGATCATCACCAACTTAAAAAAATAGAACAAACAGTAACAATGGGGTACTGGCCCACTACAATAGAGTTCTGTAGAGGAGGAATGAAAGGCAGGTGAATTGGACTCCTCAGGAAAGGGAGATGGGTACACTGGCGATGGGTGTAGTGTTGGAATTATGTCCATGAGAAATCACCGAGAATAGCACTGGAAGGTAAATAAGAAAAAAATAATTTAAAAATTAAAAAAAATATTGAGGCTGGAGAAATTGTACAAAAGGTACAGCATTTGTCTTGCATGCAGCAGAACCCGAGTTCAATCCCTGGCATCCCATATGGTCTCCTGAGCATCACCAAGAGTAAATTCCTGAGTGCAGAGCCAGGAGTAACCCCTGAACATCACTGGATGCCACCCACAAAGCAAAATAACAATAATAATAATAATAATAATAATAATAATAATAATAATAACTTGTATGATTTGTCTTCCCATTGATCATCGATTTGCTCGAGCGGGTACCAGTAACATCCCCATATGTCCTGTCACATGCTAGTGTAGCCCAAAGGTATCTGCTAGCTCCAGGAAGATAAAGAGCCCCAAGCCATTCCATCAGGTCATAGGAATAAGGTCTATAATTTTTACTGGTATTTGGCATATCAAATACAACACGGGTAGCTTGCCAGACTCTGCTGTGCCCCTCATCAAGTGGGTTTTTTTTTTTTTGCTTTTGGGGTCAGACCCAGCAATGCTCAGGGATTACTCCTGTCTCTGCACTCAGTAATTACTCCTGGCGTGCTGAGTGACCATATAGGATGCTGGAGATTGAAACCGAGGTCGGCCGTGTGCAAGGCAAACACCCTACCCGCTGTGCTGTCACTCTGGCTCCACATCAAGTATTTTCATATAAAATCAGGCCCTACACTCATCTTTTAGAATGCTTTTAAGAACGAGGCTGTGGGGCTGGAGTGATAGTACAGTGGGTAAGGCATTTTCCCTGCACGAGTCCAACCAGGTTTGCTTCCCAGCACCCCATGTGGTTCCCGAAGCCCCACCAGATGAGAGCCCTAAACAGAGCCAGAAGTAAGCCCTGGACGTGGCAGGGTGTGGCCCCTCCCATCCCATCCCCACCCCACAGAAGAAAGGAATGAAATCACAAAACTCACTGAGTAACTTATACAAGTATTACAACTTCTTACCCATGAGCTGGTGCCTGTTTTCTTGAAATGCAGTTATTAAAATGCTTATTTAGACCCTGGCCATACTTCATATACTTAGACCCATACTTCAGTATGAACAGAATTTGAAAATTGCAAAATTACCTATGAGCTCCTGAAATGGCAGCAAAAAGGTGTTTGGGAACAAGCAAAGGTAACAGGAACTCCACAGGGTAGAATGGACCTCAGATCTAAAAAGCTCACTGGTGGGGCGGAGCGATAGCCCAGCGGGTAGGGCATTTACCTTGCACGCACCAAACCTAGGTTCAATCCCCAGCATCCCACTGGTCTCCCGAGCACCGTCAGGAGCAATTCCTGAGTGCAGAGCCAGGAGTAACGTCGCAAGAGTGTGACCCCAAAAAATAAATAAATAAATAAATAAAAGCTCACTGGTGCCCAGTGAGAGGAGTGACTCCACCCTCAGATTTCTAGGTCACCATATTAAGCCACACTTTATTTATCTTCTTATTTATTGCTTTTTGGGTCATACCAGGCAATGCTCTGGGATTATTCCTGGCTCTGCACTCAGGAATTACTCCTGGCCATGCTCAGGGGGCCATGTGGGATCGAACCCGGTTGGCTGTGTGCAAGACAAACTCTCTACTCACTGTGCTATCGCTCTGACCCTTTAAGCCACACTTTATTTTTTATAATTTACATAAATTTGATTTTATTGGAGTATTTTTTATAATTTTATAAGCCATTTAGTTGTAATAAGCAATAAAAATGAATTATTTTGTACCTGCTAAGGGGTCATTGAAGGCCCCTTAAAATACAGCAACCACTGTATTTTTTTAAAATATTTTATTATACCACCGTGAGATATACAGTTACAAAGATGTTCATATTTGGGTTTCAGCCATACAATGTTCCAGCACTCATCCCTCCACCAATGCCCATCTCTCACCACCAATGTCCCCGGTTCCCTCCTCCCCTCCCCCAGCCTGCCTCTGTGGCAGGTTCTTAAATTCTTTCTCTTTCTTTCTCTTTTCCTTCCCTTCCACATTGTGGATTACAATACATACATTAAGAGGCTGTCATGTGTATCTTTTTGCCTGTATTTAATGTTCAGTTCTAGGTTGGTATCAGCACTTTCAACAATTATTAGCACACTGGAATTCCATTCTCTGTCTTACCTAGCCTCTGACTCGCACTACATTTGGGATAATTTCCACCTTTGATAAGACCTGTTCCATGTTTTGCCTGACCTTGGATTTTGGTATCATAATATACACACACACACACACACACACACACACACACATATATTTATCTCATGCAAATAAATGCAGTCATTCTATATCTGTCTCTCTCTTTCTGTAAGCCACACTTTAAAGAAAAAAAAAAACCAAACCCACACCAGACATAGGAGAAACCTTTACTAAAAGTTTTATATTTTTACTAAAAGTTTTATTTTTATAGATCTCAATAATAACAAAAATAAATTAAAAAAAATTTTAAAAATGGAAAAAATTACAAAATAGCATCTTACAAAATAGCATCTTATAGGAAAAAATTTTAAATGGAGGGCTGAAGAGACAGTACAGCAGGTAGGGTGTTTGCCTTGCATGCAGCTGACCTTAGTTTCTCCAGAATCCCATATGGTCCCTGGAGCACCACTAGGAGTGCAGAGCCAGGAGTTACCCCTAAACATCATTGAGTGTGGCCCCAGAGACAAAACAAAACAAGCAAAAAAAGAATAAACAGGGGCCTACAGAGCTAGTTGGCAGGGTGCAGCCTTGCACAAGGCCAACCCACTCTCAATCCCTGGCATGTCATACGGTCCCCTGAGCATTGCCAGAAGTAATTCCCTGAGCATAGAGTGAGAAGCAATTCTTGAGCATTGCTGGGTGGCCACAAAACAAAAAAAGAATAAATAGCATAGTACAGAGGGTGAGGCCGTGCACACAGCTGATCTGGGCCAATTCCTGGCACAGCATAAGGTTCCCTGAGCATGGCCAGGAGTGATCCCTGAGTGCAGAGCCAGGCAGGCACCAGAGCACTGCGGAAGGAAGGAAGGAAGGAAGGGAAGGAAGGAAGGAAGGAAGGAAGGAGGGAGGGAGGAAGGGAGGGAGGGAGGTAAGGAAGGAAGGAGGGAAGGAAGGAAGGAAGGAAGGAAGGAGGAGGAGAGGGAGGGAAGGCAGGAAGGAGGGAAGGCAGGAAGGCAGGAGAGGCGGAGGGAGGCAGGGAGGAAGGAAGGCAGGAAGGCAGGAGGGAGGGAAGGCAGGGAGGAGGAAGGAGGAGGAGGGAGGGAAGGAAGGAAGGAGGGAAGGAAGGAAGGAAGGAAGGAAGGAAAGGAAGGAAGGAGCTGGAGGAGGGTGGGAGGGAGGAGAGTTGAAAGGTCTAGAAGGAAGGCAGGTAAGGCAGGAAGGCAGGAAGGCAGGAAGGTAGGAAGGTAGGTTGGATGGAGAAGGCAGGAAGAAGGAAGGAAGGAAGGAAAGGAAGGAAGGAAGGAAGGAAGGAAGGAAGGAAGGAAGGGAAGGAAGGAAGGAAGGAAGGAAGGAAGGAAGGAAGGAAGGAAGGAAGGAAGGAAGGAAGGAAGGAAGGAAGGAAGGAAGGAAGGAAGGAGGGAGGGAAGGCAGGCAGGCAGGAAGGAAGAAGGAAGGAAGGAAGGAAGGAAGGAAGGAAGGAAGGCAAACATGGTAACCAAGATTCAAAAATATCAGTATTCATTCAGCCTAATAAGGGGCTGTTAATATTTCATGAAACTTTTTTATTAAATAGCTAATAGAAGATCCATGAGTGGCAATGAACGTACATGGACCCACGATCCAGATGCGATAATTATCCACTATAGTAAACTCATTTTGTCTGTATTCCTGACGACGCCCACATCTCTAGATTCTTCTGAAAACAAATCCCCAAAAAAGCATGCCTTTGTATTCAATACATATTTCCCAAACTCTAGACTTTTGAAGTAACCACAGTACTGTAAAACATTTTACTTACAGTTTGTCAATACCTCCCACCTCCCCCTCACAAATTCTCTAAGACTTAGAAGCGACCAATGAGAGATACCGTCTCATTTAGGTGTAGACAAAGAAGAGAAGGTGCCAAGGAAAAGGGAAAAGAAAGGACCTTTTTTTCCCTCTGAGCTTTGGATCATCCTGAGACACTTGTGGCGAATTTCTCAAAAGGAAGGAAAGAGGGGCTGTGCGTGTGTGTGTAGCTCAGTGCAGTGCACTTTCCTTGCTTCTGTGAGGCCCCCGAGATGTCACCTTTTATTGTCACCAACCAATAAAGGCATCTGGGCAGGGTAGAAAGAACCGTCACTGCAAACAGACACAAAACCGCTGATGGGCCAACAGCCACCCTGGTCCCCCTTCTGACAGTGTCATGCACAGAGTGATCTTGATCCAAGCCTTGCTCTCTGCTCTTTCTTCCCTCCCCTTCTGCTCTGTCTATGGAACAGACAGCAAGGACAGTTGCCCAGGCTGCTGCTGTTGAGGGGTTTCTCAGACAGGCTGAAATGCCCACCATTTTGTTTTATTTTGAGGCTACATGCAGCAATGCTCAGGGGTTACTCCTGGCTCTGCACTCAGGCTCAGGAATTACTCCTGGCAGTGCTCGGGGCTCCATATGAGTTGCTAGGGATCAGACCTGGGTTGCCCACACTCAAGACAAACGCCCAGCCCACTGAACTACCTCTCTGGCCTCTGAATTCCAACTTTACGTGGAATGAGCGGTATGATGAGCAGCAGCTGAGCAAAAGAGTTCTGTGTTCTGGGGTTCTGCCCTTGCCAGTCATAAGACTTTTACCCCAGAGGCCAAATTTCCTCAAATGAAAATGGGCTAATAATAGCTCCCCTGTCACTTTCTGACCGCCCTTGTGATCACTGAGGGAAGGAAATGCTTTGGCAATGATAAGGCAGCTTTAAGAGGTAAAGGACATTTTAGTAATGATTTATGACCATGCCCAGAATCATAATTCCTCCACTTCACTTCTGTCTCAGACTCTGGCAACTAGCCGTCTCTTAAAAATTGTGTACTGCATTAAAGGGCACAACACAAATAATTGAAAAGTAGGTTTTCTATGTCATTTATAACAGCAAAACATCAAATGTGAAAAAAAGAAAATTAATTAAAGTTAGGCAAGATTTTTTTAATTGATAACTATAAAACTTTACTGAAAGAAATCAAGACTTCAATCAAAGAGGCAAATGCATATTCATGAGTTGGAAAATTCAATTTTGTTTAAACGTCCAAGTGTCCCCATTTGGACTCATTGAGATCCATCCTTCCTTCCTTCCTTCCTTTCTTCCTTCCTCCTTCCTTCCTTCCTTCCTTCCTTCCCTTCCTTCCCCTTCCTCCTCCCTCCCTCCCCCCCTCCCTCCCTCCCTCTCTCTTTCTCTCCATTTTTTGGAAGGGGAAAATCCCCAACTAATCATCATACACTGATCTCAAGCTTCAGTGAATTCTCAGAGTCCCACCAGAGGCCAAGGAAATTGCTCAAAGGTCTTGAGTATATACCTGCCACAAAAGTCCCTTAAGTCATCACCCTTAAAGTCAAGGAACAATGAGGGTCATGAATGAACAGTGACTGAAACGAAGAGAAGAGGAAAATGAAGAAGACAGAAAGACAAAGATGACAAAGACAACGAAGAGGAGACAAAGGAGAGGAGGACAATTACGATAACAAGAGGAGGAGGGAGGGGAGAGAGGAGAGGGAGAAGAAATAAGCAAACAAAAGCATATTAGCAGTTACTCTGACAACTAACTTCAGTGTGTTTAGTGTGAGAAGGACTGAAGATGCAAACCTCCTGGAGACAAGTGTGCCACAACCGATGCATACCCCCCAAGATGTCCAGAACCTTGAAGAGCCAAGCACACTGCAGACCAACTTATGCCTACATCTGCCTAACATCTCCTTCCACCATTCCTGCCATCCAACGGAAAGCCAGCAGATCCCTGGCCTTTCTCTAACCCACAGGGCCTAAGGATTATGGAAGGCAACAGTCATCCTTGTCTCAAACCCTTGGCAAGACTATATAGCAGAGACAAGAATTAGGAAGTTGCAAAAGAGAAGGTGCTAAGAGCATAAAGGAATTGGGATGAGGCAATAACCAACGGCTCACAAAATACAGGCATGTGGGCAAAGGAAGGTTCTATGCATTTTTTCACATATAAATGCTTCCATGGGGGCTGAAGAGACAGTATGGCAGGTAGAGCGCATGCAGCAGCTCAGGTTCAATCCCTGGCATCCCCTATGGTCCCTCAAGTATGGCCAGGACAATGGCCTTCCTATATGCAAACAGCAAAAGAGAAGAAAGGGACATTAAAGAAACTATCCCATTCACAATTGTGCCGCAGAAAATCAAATACCTAGGAATCAGTTTGACAAAGAATGTAAAGGATCTCTATAAAGAAAACTACAAAATGTTACTTCAGGAAATAAAAGAAGACCTGTGGAAATGGAGACACATTCCTTGCTCATGGATTGAAGGATTAACATTATCGAAATGGTAATACTCCCTAGAGCTTTATACAGATTCAATGTGGTCCCTATAAAGATACCCATGATGTTCTTCAAAGAAATTGAACAAACACTCCTGAAATTTGTATGTAATAAATAAACCCCCCCACGAATAGCTAAAGCAATCCTTGGGAAAAAGAAGATGGGAGGTATCACTTTCCCCAACCTCAAGCTCTACTACAGAGCAGTTGTAATTAAGACAGTGTGGTATTGGTATAGAGACAGACCCGTAGACCTATGGAATAGAACTGAATATCCTGAAACACACTCTCAAATATACAAGCACTTAATCTTCGATAAAGGAGTAAAAAATATTAAAGTGGAGCAAAGAAAGCCTCTTCAACAAACGGTGCTGGGAAAACTGGGCAGCTACGTGTAAAAAAATGAACTTAGACCTCCTTTTTAACGCCATGCACAAAAGTCAGATCAAAACGGATTATAGATCTCAACATCAAACATGAATCTATAAGGTACATCAAAGAAAACATAGGAGAAACGCTCTACGACATCGAAACTAAAAGTATCTTTAAAGACGACACACCACTGACCAAGCAAATGGAAGCAAAGATAAACAAATGGGATTATATAAAATTGAAAGGCTTCTGCACCTCAAAAGAAATGGTGACCAAGATACAAAGACAATCCACAGAGTGGGAAAGGATATTCACCCAATACCCATCTGACAAGGGGTTAATATCCAGGATATATCAGGCACTGGTAGCCCTTCACAAGAAAAAAACAGCCAACCCCAACAAAAAATGGGGAGAAGAAATGAACAGAAGCTTCCAAAAAAGAAGAAATTTGAATGGCCAAAAGGCATATGAAAAAGTGCTCTTCATCTTTAATCATCAGGGAGATGCAAATCAAAACAACAATGAGGTACCAGCTCACACCACAGAGACTGGCACACATCCAAAACAGCAAGAACAACCGGTGCTGGCGTGGATGTGGGGAAAAAGGGACTCTCATCCACTGTTGGTGGAGTGCCGACTGGTCCAGCCCTTTTGGAAAACAATATGGGCATTCCTCCGAAAACTAGACATTGAGCTCCCATTTGATCCAGTAATAGCACTCCTGGGAATATACCCGAGAGACCGAAAAACACATAGCAGAAACACTATCTGTACTTCTTTATTCATCTCTGCGCTATTCACTATAGCTAGAATCTGGAAACAACCTAAATGGCTGAGAACAGAGGACTGGCTAAAGAAACTGTGGTTCATCTACACTATGGAATACTATGCGGCTGTCAGAAAGGATGAAATTATGAAATTTACCTGCAAATGGATGGACATGGAGACTATCATGCTGAGTGAAATTAGTCAGAAGGAAAAGGACAGATATAGAATGAGTGCATTCATTAATAGGGTACAAATAGATACCAGTGTTTTACCAAATGTGTGAAATGGTAATGGCAGATTAAAACTCACCATTGAATATACACAAAGAGACTTAAGTTTTAAACTCTAAATATCTGCAGGGCTAGCGACAATGTGTAAAAGAAGAGGGAGAGAGATGCAGAGACAGAGAGAGAAAGAGAGGAAACAGGGGCTACCTGTTGTTGAGGCAGCCTGGGGGTGGGTGGGAGGGGTGGGGTACTTTGGTGGTGGAAATGGGGCACTGGTGGAGGGATGGGTGCTGGAATACTGTATTACCAAGAACCAATTGTGAACACCTTTGTAATTGTATGTCTCACGGTAGTATAATGAAAAATTAAAAAAAAAAGTATGGCCAGGATAATCCCTGAGTGCAGGGCCAGGGGTAACCCCTGAGCACTGCCAGGTGTGATCCAAAACAAAAATAAAAAAAGAATGTTCTGGTGTTCCTGGAAGGCGATGAAAGTGGATCAGGCCTACAAGGCCTCCTGCCTTAGCTCAGGAAAAGGCAAGCCTGCTCACTTATGTCCACCTGCCCTGGCAGTGCTGAGTTCTCTCTAGGTGTTAGAACCTGGCTCCGTAGATGCTTTCTGAAGGGAAAGCATTGTTCAGGGCCCCAAGTTCCAAGGAAAGGCTCAGCACTCAATGAAAGGGCCCCCTTCACTCCAGCCTGTGCTTCTGTAGACAAAAGTCCCTCCACCTCCCGAGGCTCTCTCTCAGCTACCTCCTTAGAAGGTACATTGTGCAGTAATAGCTTGGAAATTGGCTACCCCAGCTTTGAACCCTGGACCCCTTCCCCACTATGCATTATGCTACCAACACCCACAACAGAGAGAAATCCTGAGGCATAATACCACAGCTCCAAGGCCATGGCTCCCCCTTCTCCTTCTCTGATTCTTCCAGGCCCAAATCACCGCTTGACCTGGGCTGACAGTCCCTCAAGGTGGGAAGAGGAGGAGTCCATCTTGGTCAGAATCCAGATGTCATTTTGCAGCTTCCTGACCCCAAGCAACTACTCTAATCTTTCTGGGCTTTCCTTCTCAGCAAATAGGTAGCACTATAATAGTATTCTTCATGTGATTCCTGGTATGTGTAAGTTGTTTAAAATGCCATGGCCAATATAGTAGCCACTGGCCGTGTGCTGCTACAGAGCCCAAGAAATGCAACTAGTCCATAGTGAGATGTGCAGCAAATGTAAAAGAGATCCCATAGGTAGAAGATACAAGATAAGGAAAACAAGCATGCAAGATGTTGGATTAATAATATTCATGTTTGTTACATGATAAAGTAAATATATAGGGTATATTGGGTTAAATAAATGTAAGATTAAAATCAACTTTTATTTGGCTCGGGGCAATACCCAGTTGTACTTAGGGTCACTTCTATTGTTGCTAAGGGACCAAGTAATGACAGGGACCAAATCCAAGGCTCCCCCAAACAAAACATGTGCTTCTGCCCTTTAAACTATCTTTCAGACCTTCATTTTACTTTTCTACATGGATATTATAAAATTTTAATTAACATATCTGACCCACATTACATTTCCATTGGACAGCATTGGCTTCACATACAGAAAATGCTCAGGGCTGGAGCGACGGTACAGTGGGTAGGGTATCTGCCTTGCATATGGCTGAACCAGGTTCAATTCCCAGCATCCCATATGGTCCCTTGAGCACTGCCAGGAGTAATTCCTGAGAGCAAAGCCAGGAGTAACCTTTAAGCATCACCAAGTATGACCCAAAGACAAACAAACAAAAATGCTCAACGTTAGCATTTATAGCATTATTATCCCCTTCATTCTCTGGCTCATAAATTGCTGGGCATTGTCTGAACAGCCTAAAATCTCTAATTACATCTCTAGTTCCAGGTGTGCCCCTGCTCCAGCTCCCAATATTACCAATGAGATAGTTTCTGAGGAGTAGAAATAAAACTAGATTAAGGAAAGAAGTTTGGGCTGAGTGATAGTACAGGGGGAGGGCATTTGCCTTGCAAGCAGCTGACCTGGATTCGATTCCCAGCATCCCATATGGTCCCCTGAGCACCACCAGGAGTAATTCCTAAGTGCAAAGCCAGGAGTAACCCCTCAGTAAATGCTGGGTGTGACCCAAAAAAGACAAAAAAAAAGAGGAAGAAGATTGAGTTAGAGAGATAGTACAGTGAGTAGGGTGCTTGCCTTGCAAGTGATCAACCGGGGTTTGAACCCCAGAATCACTTATGTTCCCCTGAGCAAGTGCACTTCCAAGATTAATTCCTGAGATCAGAGCTAGGAGTAACCCTTGAGCATCACTGGGTGTGCCCTCTCCAACAAACAAACAAAAAGACTGAGCTCCTATTCTGGGTCTACCACTATTAATAAGGTCACCCTTAGCATGTCATTTTCTCTCCTCCAAGCCATGGCTTTGATGTTTGCAAAACAGAGGGTAGTGAAAACTGCTCGTGACTTTAAAGAACACATGAGAAAGTTCTTGATAGTTCAAAGAAATGAGCTGCCTTGGGTCAGTAGAAATGAGCAAAACTTGTACACTGAGGAGATTGGGGGAGTTTGGGGGTGGTATCCTGCCTGCCTGCCCCCAGAGAATCTCTGCCGCTTTCATTTTGTATTTTCATTGAACTACTTTCTTGTTTTGTGGTTCTAAAAATGAATTTCCCCCATGAATACACCTTCTGTCTTAAAACATTCTGCAGTAGAGGCAAGGCTGAGGACCTCCTCAAACCACCACAATTGGGGGTTTAGTATTGAGTATTTGTAAAACATTAACATGAACACTTTGTTTAAAAATGAGTAGAAGCCCACTATGTTTAATAAATTCTAACACAGATGTTCCAATTCACGTAACAGCTAGGCAAAAATGTCATGACATTAGCAATACCATTCCAAGATATATGTTGTAATAATCATAAATCTTCCCCTCGAGGTGTTGCAGGTGTGGCTGCAGTGCCTGGCTGCGTTGGCATGTGGCAGACAGGAAACACCCAGGGCTCTGCCCCGTGGGCCCTGGATGTTTGATGGTCTGACACAGTAAAAGACTGGGTCCTCTGGGTTGAGCCCAGAACCATGGCAGAGCCTGGAAAGCTACCCGTGGTATAATCGATATGCCAAAAACAGTAACAATAATGGACCTCATTCCCAACGAATGGAGATGTTACTGGCGCCTGCTCGAGCAAATCGATGAACAACAGGAGGACAATCAATATAATTAGTGCCTGCTTAGGGAATAGGCATGGCGGGCGATGGGAAACAAGGGTCTTTGATGGAGGTAAGGGCACAATGGTGGTGGGATTGGTGCTGGAATATTGAGTGCTCAAAACAACTATACTGTGAACAACAGTAAATCACAGTGTTTACGTAAAGTTTAAAAGGAAAAAACCACAAACTGTATAACAGGCATCACATACTGGGGAGGCCACGGCACAAGGGTGGAGATGGTCTTCCAAGACAGCTGAAGTAGGAATGTGCCCTGATGGAGGAACTGAGAAAGGGCTCTAGGGAGCAACAGGACAGTAGCCTTACTGGAAGGAAGCTGGGAAGGGAAGAGTTATTAATAGCCCAACAGGAAAAAATTGTGCGGGCATTTACAAAACAGAGAGGTGTAAAAGTATAAGGGAAGTAGGAAAAGCTTGGATGCATCACCCAAAATAAGCACATGCTATTAAAACACGGTGTACAATGAACCCCTAATAATATGAATCCTATCCTAAGACATCCTAGGTGGAGAAGGCATTCCTACAGATGGAATGCAAATGCCTGCCCACTTCCTTCACCCACGGTCCACAGAGGATGTGTGAACTCAGCTCTTGGCAATTTAAGTCCTATCAGCAGCAACTGCCTAAATCTCAGCTCCTTGCTCAGAGGCTTAGGAAAAACAAGAGTCTCTGCCTCAAAACAACATGTTGCAAAGGTAGCCAGGAAACGCAGCCCTTGAAACTAGTCCCTACCATGTGCCTACAGCCCAGCTACACCCCCAACTACTTTAGGCCAACAAGCCCCAAAGCACAAAGCTCCCTGGCACATGGATGGAGAGTGAGTTTCTCTGCCTTGTTCCAAAACAAGAGCAAAATTATTTCTCATGACACTAAATAGCAAAAGGGCAACACTATCGGAGCGATCTAATCCCCCAGAACAATATAGACGACATGGTCTGCTTACACAGCTCTGAGACTACATGCAGAGGTTCACTGAGTAAATCTGGAGATGATGGCCTCTTATGGGCACCAGAAGCAGTTTCCTTGACTTTATTATTATGTAGCATGAAAAGGCAAATATTTTAGAAATGGGATCCCATATGGCACAAGCTTCTCACCCTACTAGGAACTTCAGAACCCCTGATTCAAGTTTTGCCACCTGCACTGGTACAGATCTTCAACAAAGCCACCTAAGTGGTTAACAGAAGGATGGGCATGGGGCCAGAGCAATAGTCCAGTGGGTAGGATGGGACATTTGCCTTGCATGCTACCAATCCCGGCATCCCATATGGTCATCTGAGCACTGCCAGGAGTAATTCTTGAACACAGAGTCAGGAGTAAGCCCTGAGTATCTCCCAAGAAGCAAAAATCAATAAACAAGCAAAGAAAAATAAAGAATAATGGGCATGGTTTCAGCTGCTCTTCTTCAAGAGTTGCCTTTTATGGTGTGTGTTGAGCTGACAGGGTTAAACTGACATTTGTGTTCATGTGCTGCTCTCTAAGGGGAAGCTTGACCAGGCATCCAGTGTTTATAGAGATGCAGACAGTCCCATTTTAACATAGAGAACGATGTGGAAATGGGGTGAGAAGCAAGCACAAAGGTTACAGTCACAAAGACAAACGGTGAGAACACACAGTTGTGACTGCCTTAATGCAGCACCATGGAGCACAGAGAACACAGTATTATACTATCATTAGTGCCATCATCATCGGCATCATTATTGTAAGGATTACTAATTCTGTACTAGGTACTTTCTAGTTTATCTTTTTTGGAGCGGTGGCTTTTAGGTTGACACCCACCAATGCTCAGGGGTTGCTCCTGGCTCTGCACTCCAGAATCACCTGGTAGTGTCGGTTACCATATGGGAAGGAACAGATTAGCTGAATTCAAAGCAAACACCCACCCCACTGTACTATCGCTCCAGCCCCATATTTTATCTTACATCTTCTAACTATTTTACAGGTCAGGAAGCTGAGTAAAAGAGCAATTTCTCAAAGGTCACAAAGCTTAAAAGGCACAGAACCAAGTTTCAAATCTTCCTCAATCAGTCTAGCCCTGTCTCAAGCCAGCAGCTTCTCTTCCTTGCAAATGAGTGTTCTCTGCATGGTTAATTATTTAACAAGATCCCTTTATCTTCTTTAAAAAATTTTTAAAAACCACCCTGTAGAGTTGTCTAACTGAAGAGCAGAGAAAGGGCCCCTCTGTGATTCCCCTGGGATGACTTCTGCAAATCTGTGGTCCGGTTCCTTTCATTTCCACATCCTCACGCTGCCATTATACCTTCTGTCTAATGCCCAGGAAATGACAACTTTCTTTAGAATAATGAAGTCCATGTGACTGTGACTACCACCACCAACCCCCACAACAGATGCTATAAATTTAGTTTTAAATCTCAAATCCATAGGTAGAAGAGATAGCACAGTGAATAGGGCGCTTGCCTTGCACATGACTGACTCCTATTTGATTCCCTGGGGTACCTTGAGCACTGCCAAAAGAGATCTCTAAGCACAGAAGCAGGAGTAAGCCCTAAACACTACTGGGTGTAACTTAAAAAAAACAGCAAATAAATGTCAAGTGTATGAAGTAACTAAGGCCATTAAGTAACTGAGTGAGACTGACCCCTAATAAAAGGGAAGTGACCAAGAATGTACTTCCATAGCCAGCCCAGCAGTAATTATGGAAAGTTGATTTTGATGAACTTCTCCATGTTCTCCTGCAGGTGCTTATTAAGTCTGTCAACACAGGCTAGTTCCTAGGCTGAGGGGGAGGAGGGGGAATGTGGAGGGATGTGGGGGCTAGGGAGCAGGAGGATTAGTGGGCAATACAAATAGCCAAGTCAGCGTTATAACCTAGACTCCAGGCTTTCACTCTGTCATCAGGAGTAGCTACTGTGCCTTCTGGAATTGGGGGTGAGGGTGTGGAGGGGCCCATGTTCAGCAATCAGAATAGTTCCTGAATAAGACAAGCATGGCTTGGGCCGGATAGACAATACAGCGAGTAGGGCCTTTGCCTTGTATGTGGCTGACCTGGGTTCGATCCCAGGGATCCCATATGGTTCCCTGAGCACAGTCAGGAATAAATTCTGAGTGCAGAGCCAGGAGGAAGCTTTAAGCATTACTAGGTGTGGACCCAAAAACTAGATTGATAGATAGACAGACAGATAGATACATACATAGATAGATAGATAGATAGAAGATAGATAGATAGATAGATACATACATACATACATACATACATACATACATACATACATAAAAGCAATTACACTCAGCAGTTTCCAGCTTGTATGTAGAATATAATATTACAAGTTTGTTTCATATTTTCACAATTTCATGCTCATTAGCTCTTTCTCAGCTAAGCAGCTACTTGAATCAAGCTCTCTAAACTTCCTTGTCGGTCTCTCTTGCCACATCTCACAGTCACCTAAGTTGGGGTGACTGGTATTAGGAACTCAGATTTTATACTTCTCTATGCTGGCACATTCTTCTCTTTCTTATTCAGTCCTTCATTACATGCATTTACTATGCTTCCTGGCTTTGCATTACCCATGCATGTTGTTTGCAAGCATTCCCTATCCCTCGCTAAAACATGAACCATGGAGGTGCTCCTTTCACTACAGGCACTCATGCAAATTAACATCCTTTAGCTACACAAGTACTACATTTAAGCCAACATTTAAGCCAACTGAAGCAGCGCCTGCCCACATCTTACAAGTTGGTTAGGAAACTAAAAATCCTATTATTGATTTTTAATACAAAGATTCCATTAGTAACAGAATTACCATCAATTATCATCAACTTTCTCTGTTTCAATATCATGAAAAATGTTTGCTACTTGGGGCTCAATTGATAGTACAGTGGGTAGAGCACTTGCCTAACACATGGTCAACCAAATTCGATCTCCAGCAATCCTGGCGCCCACATAGGGCCCAGTGAGCCCTGCCAGAAGTGATTCTTGAGTGGGGAGAATACCACTGGGTGTTCTCCCCACCACCACAATAAAAGTCTAATCCTTGAAGAGATACTTGAGATGGACACTGATATACAGACTTTGGGGGAGAATGAAAAGATCATACAGGGGTAGGGCACCAACTGACCCCAGTTTAATCCCGAGTACCACATATGGTTCCCTGAACAAAGCAAGTAGACCTTGGTTACTGTCAGGAGTGGCCCCCAAACAAAACAAAAGAAAATACAGGCCATGGAGCCAGGCCCAACTTTCATTGTGCTGACACCACAAAGAGCAGCTTCTCAGCAGTAGAAGAGGTGGATGAGATTGCCAAGTAGGGAAGCATTTATCTTATATAATAAGTTATGGCTAGGGGAAAACTATGTGCTTTTGAACGTAAACCCCAAATTAAAAGCACGGAGGATCCGAGGATAGTGCAACAGCTGAAGCACAAGCTTTGAATGCAGGAGGTCCAGAACCTCTCCCTTTAGCTCTGCGTGGTCCCCCAGGCACCACACAGAGACTATCCCAAACATCAGGCCAGGAATAGACCCTGAGCCCTACTAGGTGTGGCCCACAATTCTGTTAAAAGCTCCAGTTATCATATCATAAATTTCACATGCTAGAGTAAGAAGGAACAGAGATTTAGATAATGGCAGTTTTCTAATGGGGCACTTTGATTACCCCTATCAACCTCTAATAACTGTGCACTATGCCATTTTTACATAAGTCATCTCAGAGTCAGAGAGATAGTACAGGGGGTTAAGGGACTTGACTCACACTGGTTCAAATTCCTGGCACCATATATGGTCTCCTAAGCACTTCCAGGGATCACTCCTGAACACAGAGACAGGAATAACCCTGAGCACCACAAGAAGTAACCCCCAAACAAAACTACATTGGTCATCCCAGTGGTTGCCTGGGTTGATGTTTCATACTAATTCCTTTTGAAAATTGAAGTTATGTTTCTCTTTCTTTCCCTAACTTTCTCCCATTACCCAGAAGACACCAAAGACCTCCAATGGCCTTTCAGCAAAATATTTGCAAGTTTTCTCAGGGTCCCAGTCATTCACTCCACCAACTTATCATCCCTCTGATACATTCATATTACTTCTCAGAGTTTTCCTGGGAATGAAAACTCGTGCTGGGTACCAGAGAATCTGGCAGACTTCAAGCTCAGGGCCTGGAGGTTCTCTCACAGGACTGATTCTAGCCAAATGAGAAGCCAGTGCAGGCCATATTACACCTAACACGTAAAGGGAGTTTTTGTTTTTCCACTCTTCCCTGTCTCTGCAAATATGTCTGTTTCTTGAAGGTAAAAGAGAATCCCAACAGTTCTGCTTCCTGCTAGGACATCTGTGAGTTTTATTCGCTTACATTTATTGTGATACACCTCTTTGCATAAATGTCTTTGACTAAGCTTTGATATAGCAATCTCTTCTGTGTGAAAGGGGGAACACTAGTTCTTGATACATTTTGCAATTCTCCATTCCTCTTCTTTTTTTTCTATCAACAGTATTGTAAGCCAAAAAAATAATATTTTAATTCCTGTGAATTACAGAGTTACAAAGTTACTCATTGTTAAGTTCCAGGCATGCAATGCTCCAACACTAAGTCCTTTGCCAGTGTCCACTTCCCTAAACCATTGTCCCCAGTTTTCCTCCCACCCCCCAGTCTACCTCTGGCGCAGGTACTTTTCCCCTTCACCACGACTTTCTTCATGTTCCCTTACCTAACTTATTCCTACTCTAATCCAGTGGCAAGCTTCCAACTGAAGACCAGCTCTCCTGCTCTTTCTTTCTGTTGCCTTTGGGGCTTTGTTATTACCTTACAAAGTTTCTTCATATCCCACATATGCAAGAAGTCATTCTGTATGTGTCCCTGTCCCTCTGACTCGCTTCATCCACAGACTCTCTACAGCCACTCCAGGTAGCAGCAAACTGTGTGACTTCTTTGCTTAAAAGCCAAGTAGTATTCCATTGTTGACACTATTTTTTTAACAAAATTCAAGTCAAACAAACCTGCATTATTTCCTTCTAACTCCCAGAGCTATGAAATGAAGCTGGTTTAACTCCAGGTATAATTCTCATGAATGGGATCAGCGTCCTACAAAAGGGATACTAGAGTGCCTTTGCCCTTTTCTCTATGTGAGCGCACAGTGAGAAGGAGTCACTGCCAGAAAGAGGGTCTGCCATCATACCTGGGCCTCGATCTCACACTTCCCAGCCTCCCAGACGGTGACAGATGAATTCCCTGTGGATCAGCCTCCCTTCCTGGCATTTCGTGACTACAGCCTACAGGGACTCACACAGCATCATCGCCCTCCATCCATGCAGAACTCTTGGGCAATCTGCCATGCTAGTCATCCAAGTCTTGTGGGATTAAAAAAAAAGGAACCGTATGTTTATTTTTTCCAACAATCTCTTTCATGTTTGTTGATTCCTTGTTCAGACATTGTATTCAAGTCATTGAACATTGTTATGATTGATGAACTGAGGCTTCCTCAGGTAAATTACAGATGTCGATGGCACCAGTGATCCTCCTAGATTTCTGTTGTTTTCTGCTAGTATCTTGGGGTCTAGCATTTCTCAACAGGGATGAAACTAGAGGATACCATGCTGAGTGAAGTCAGAATGATAAGAGATACTGGAATAATTTCTCCCCCTATGTGGGTCTTCAAGATACACAAAGACCCAAAGGCAACATAATGGGGGAACGAACTTACATATATGACTCTGTTTAGGGAGAGTTGGGGAGGGGTGAGAGGTATGAGGATTGGGGTCTGGGGGTGGGGGAAGACAGGTGTACTGGTGATGGGCGTGGTGCTGGAATCATGTCCATAAAAAACCTCTATCAATTGTATTGTAAGCCAAAAAATAAATTAATAATAATTATTTTTTAAAGTAACCATATTGCACTGCAAAGAGGAAACTAAGAAGCATACTGCACTCTAAAGAGGAAACCAAAAAAGAACCATATAGGGCTACCTAGATTACATTGAAGTAGATCCCTGAGAGACACCACTTGTCAAGAGACAGAGTCAAAAGGTGGCCTCTCCTTGCATCAGATGTTCTTGGAATTTTGTTGTTGTTGCTATGAATACAATGACCTGTCACTCCATCCTACAGTTAAGTATGTCATAGTATATGAACATTTACTGCGAACACACAAGGTACCAGGACAGTGGTAAAGGTCCAGACATTAAAGAGTTGCAGTGTAACTCTCTCATAATGCCCAGAAAAGGATTTGTACGATGCTCCAATTCCAACCTGCATGTAAGGAGCTGACTGTGGCATTGCCCCCCAAACCCCACTCACACCCAAATGCTTATTCTTTCACTTGATGACTTGATCACTTGAATCTCGTTATTCATTGATTTGCTCGAGCGGCGCCAGTAACATTTCCATTGGATCCTATCACGTGCCAATGTAGCCCAATGGCATCTGGTTGATTCAGGAATATGAAGAGCCTCAAACTGTTCCTTCAGGGTCTTGACAAGGAAGTCTGACCATCTTGTAGGTGGGCGGCCACATGATCTTTTGACATCCCGTGGGATCCAGTCGGTAATGGCTCTAGTCCAGCGGTTGTCTCCAAATCGCATTACATGTCCAGCCCATCTGATTTTCGATGCCTTGGCAAACGAGACAGCATCCCTGATTCTGGAATAGCGACGGAGGTCAGAACTCCAGATTCCTTCTCTCACTTGAGTGAGGCGTGATATTCCAAGCATAGCTCTTTAATTCCTCTCTGGGAGACCCGAATAGCATTCTCATCCTGCTTTCGTAGGGCCCAGGTCTCTGAGGCATATGTTAATGCAGGGAGAACAGTGGAGCAAAGAGATGTGCCTGGAGCCGGAGGTTATTTGTCCTTTTAGCTATTTCTTCGATGCCTTTGAAGGCATTCCATGCTGCTCTCTTCCTCCTGGCGCAGCTCAGGTTTTAGGTCGTTCATCATGTTGATTTCTCGACCTAGGTACACATAACTGCTGCATTCAGAGATGTTTGTTCCATTGAGAGTGAATGGGGCCTCTGGAACTAGTTCATTTTTCATAAACATGGTTTTCTTTAGATTCAGCTGTAGACCTATCTTTCCACATTTTCAGTCGAAGTGAGCCAGCATTTGTGCCGCTTGGCTAATGTTTGGTGTTATTAGAACGATGTCACCTAGCGAAGCGGAGGTGGTGTAGTTGCCGACCATCTATCTTCACTCCCATTCCTTCCCCATTCTAATTGTCGCATGATGTTCTCGAGGGTGGCGCTGAAGAGTTTTGGCGAAATGGTATCACTCTGTCGAACCCCCTCTTTTGACATCAATGATCACTTCTTTGTAGAATGGTGAGATCCTGGTGGTGAATCAATACAGCTCACGAAGGATCTTGATGTATTGGGTTTGAACACCCTGTTTGGCTAGGGCTGCGATGACTGCTTCAGTCTCCACAGAATCAAAGGCTTTCTGTAAATCAATGAACGTGAGACAGAGCGGCATCTTGTACTCCCCTACAAACCTCAATGAGCTTGGTTACTGCTTGCGCATCTTCACAATCCACCTCTGCAGCTCGTAAGATCTCAGCAGCTTGGTTACTGCTGGCAGCGATCTTCACAATCCACACTCTGCAGCTCGTAAGATCTCCACCCAGCAGATTAATCCAGTCTCCAGCCCGTGTGTGTGTGTGTGTGTGTGTGTGAGAGAGAGAGAGAGAGAGAGAGAGAGAGAGAGAGAGAGATACTTGGCAATGCTCAGGGGTTACTCCTGGCTTTGCCCTGAGGAATCACTCCTGGCAGTGCTTGGGGAACCATATGAAATGCCAGGGGTTGAACCCAGGTTGGCGAAGTAACTTACCTCATGTGCTATCTCTCTGGCTCAGAACTCCCGTATAAACTCAGTTTTGTATATAAAACTGAGTTTATATGGGAGTGGTGGCTGAAGGGTTCCTGGTGGACAGAGCAGGCACTCTGAGAAGGGGTGTAGGAATGATGTATGCATGAAGAGTATAAAGTATAATTAACAGTATCGTAAACCTGATGCTTCAATACAGATGGTTAAAAAGAAAAAGAGAAAAACAAAACAGAGGTCCTAAGTTGTCCTCCGGTGAAAGAATGAATCAGCAGTGGAGCTGAATTTTAAATGTTAAGTTTATGTCACTCACAAATCAAAATGTAATTATTGCACATCATTTTCCTTACTAGAATAATAGGAAATTTTACTTCTCAGACTAGTCATCTTCATCCAGCTTATTGATGTTATAGCGTGAGATGTAGGCTGAGCACATTAGTGGATTATGTTATTTTTATTTGGTTTTTTGGGTCACATCCAGTGATGTTCAGGGCTTAGTTCTGACTCTGTTCTCAGGATTCATTACTGGTGAATTTGGGAGCTCAGATGGGGTGCTGGGGATTAAACCCAGGTTGGCTGCATGCAATGCAAATACCCCTACCTGCTATACTGTCACTTTAAAAACTTTTTAAGAGATGTGCTCTGGAGTGCGAAGGAGGATGTCAGCAAAGGTCTGGCCACAGAGGTGCAGGGAGCTGTATGTGTGAAAAGGTACAGGGCGAGCAGAGCCCTATGGAGGCTGCAATGAGCCCTACTAAGCCCTACTGAGGTGTTGACAGCATGGCAGCAAAGGACAAATGACCTCATGGTCGTCTGAGGAGGCAGAGATGGGGAGGGAAGAAGGAAACAGATCACTTTGAAGGTTTTGGAAAGAGCATGAAGGAGGAGTCTTGCTTAGGTAAGTTCTACCTAAGAACACTACCAAGTCTCCAGCCCAGCTTGTCAGAAACCCAGCCTACAAGGACCCACCCTGCAGAGACCCGCCCTTCAGGGGGGGAGTATTTCAATCCCAGGAATGCTTGAGCCTAAGACACAGATACACCTGGCAGAGCAGAAATCAGCTTTCCCGTTATGCGCAACGCACAGCGGCCATGAATATTCTACCCACCCCTCTCTCTGAGAGAGCCCCACAAAGTAGTGAGAATCTAGTGCCCGCACGGCAGAGCCTGGAAAGCTGTCCGATGCGTGTTGGATATGCCAAAACCAGTAACAGAAATGTTTATCTTCCTGACCCGAACAAGCCCTTAATACGGCAGAGCAGTAAGAAAGGCGAACAAGCAGTGCCTGATAAAATTTCACGGCCATCCTAGGCTGCCAAAACAAAGAAGGACTAAAATGACTGTCTGTAAAACGAAGAAGGACTAAAATGACTGTCTGTACTTTTAATGCACGTACGCTGGTATCGGAAGCATATTCTTTCACAGTTTCAGAAAAAAAAAGAGGGGGTCTCCAGTGAATCACTTCCTCAAAGCAACCAAACTCTACATCAAGGAAAGGCCACTGAATTTTCTTCACTTCCCCACTTTCTATGTGTTCCTCTAATTGACATGAGCCTACATTAGTCCTCTAAAAAATTGCATTTCTGAAAGCAAAATCTAGAAAATACTTCTTTAGAACTTACCTAAGCGAGACTCCTCCTTCATGCTCTTCCCAAAACCTTCAAAGTGATCTGTTTCCTTCTTCCCTCCCCATCTCTGCCTCCTCAGACGACCATGAGGTCATTTGTCCTTTGCTGCCATGCTGTCAACACCTCAGTAGGGCTTAGTAGGGCTCATTGCAGCCTCCATAGGGCTCTGCTCGCCCTGTACCTTTTCACACACACAGCTCCCTGCACCTCTGTGGCCAGACCTTTGCTGACATCCTCCTTCGCACTCCAGAGCACATCTCTTAAAAAGTTTTTAAAGTGACAGTATAGCAGGTAGGGTATTTGCATTGCATGCAGCCAACCTGGGTTTAATCCCCAGCACCCCATCTGAGCTCCCAAATTCACCAGTAATGAATCCTGAGAACAGAGTCAGAACTAAGCCCTGAACATCACTGGATGTGACCCAAAAAACCAAATAAAAATAACATAATCCACTAATGTGCTCAGCCTACATCTCACGCTATAACATCAATAAGCTGGATGAAGAGGACTAGTCTGAGAAAGTAAAATTTCCTATTATTCTAGTAAGGAAAATGATGTACAATAATTACATTTTGATTTGTGAGTGACATAAACTTAACATTTAAAATTCAGCTCCACTGCTGATTCATTCTTTCACCGAGGACAACTTAGGACCTCTGTTTTGTTTGTCTCTTTTCTTTTTTAACCATCTGTATTGAAGCATCAGGTTTACGATACTGTTAATTATACTTTATACTCTTCATGCATACATCATTCCTACACCCCCTCAGGGCGGCCGCCCCACCCTAAATAACTCAGTTTTATATACAAAACTGAGTTTATACGGGAGTTCTGAGCCAGAAGAGATAGCACATGGGGTAAGGTACTTGCCTCACATGCAGCCAACCTGGGTTCAATCCCTGGAATTTCATATGGTTCCCCAAGCACTGCCAGGAGTGATTCCTCAGGGCAAAGCCAGGAGTAACCCCCTGAGCATTGCCAAGTATCTCTCTCTCTCACAGACACATACACACACACAAAATCTCCAGTAGTAGTAGTAGTAGTAGTAGTAGTAGTAGTAGTAGTAGTAGTAGTGAGCCCTGAGCACCAGGTGTGGTCCCAAAGCAAAAACAAACAAACAAAAAAGCATACATTACCTAGATCACAGAATTGTTTGGTCTAAATAAGCAAAATTAGCTAAAGCAAAGCACCAGCACACATTCAAAGTTCAAAGGGGAATATTTGTTCAAAATGACAGCATGGGTTACAAATGGATGGTTCTATCAATAATACCTTTTGAAATAATCAAGAATAATCAAGAAGCCTTGTCTTCTTGATTAAGTCTTATCTATAAGAAATTTTTGCCATGTCTTGCCATCATGATTGAGGTTGAAACCAAAACAATGAGTCAAGCTAGATTTTGAGTCTCAGATGGGACACTATTGTCAAACTATATTCTCTATGTGCATAGGATTAACCATAAGAACTTAGAGACAAGACACATGGGTACTGACAAGAAACAAAGGATATCTATCCAGCCATCAATCCCTGAGGAACATGGCCTGTGCCCAGTGCCCTGGTGGCAGCACTGGCAGTCTAGATAGTAGCCCCTTCCTAAATTTGGGATCCTTTCTGTTTTCATGCCTGTCCTATGCCACCTCTGCTGAAATACTAACACACTGAACCCTTCTCCATCTGGGCACACATGGAGCACATCCAGAACCAAACACAATCCAGTTTGCTTCAGGATTGTTCTTGAAACACTGAACACCGCCCCCTTGACACACCCTCAATAAATGGTGTCAACAGAAACCTCTGGCGACAACTTATTCCATTTACAGATGGTTCTGAGTTTAGAATGTTAGAGTGTAGACGGACTAGTCCAGAATCATCTTCCCTTGCCTTAAATCTCTGTCTAATAAGCTCTTTAAGAGAGGATAGGGCTGGAATGATAGTACAGTGGGTAGGGCATTTGCTTTGCATATGGTCAACCTGGTTTCGATCCCCAGCATCCCATATGGTCCCCCTGAGCACCACCAGGAGTAATTCCTGAGTGCAGAGCCAGGAGTAACACCTGAGCATCGCCGGGTGTGACACCCCCACCAAAAAAGAGGATAACTTTTCACAATATCCTTTCAACCAATTCATATCATAAGTTTTTTTTTTTCTGGTAGGACAATCCTTTTTATTTCTTCACAAAACATTTTAATTTCTGCAAAGAAAGAGATGTTTTCTTTCTTTTTTTTTCTTTTTTTGGGTCACACCCGCAATGCTCACGGGTTTCTCCTGGCTCTGCACTCAGGAATTACTCCTGGCGGTGCTCAGGGGAACATATGGGATGCCGGGAATCGAACCCAGGCTGGCATGGGCTGGCGCGCGCAAGGCAAACGCCCTACCCACTGGACTATTGCTCTGGCCCAAGAGACGTTTTCTAGCCCCCATACCATAATCTAATCAACAAAAACCTTTGTTTCTTTTTTTTTTTTCTTTTTCTTTTTTTTTTTTTTTTTGCTTTTTTGGGTCACACCTGGCAATGCTTAGGGGTTACTCCTGGTTGCGCACTCAGGAATTACTCCCCTGGCGGTGCTCAGGGGACCATATGGGATGCCGGGGATAGTTTTAACGAAGGCTGACCATGAGTCATACTTTATAGGTATGATGGCATAATATAGTAATTCCTAAATTTTTCAGGTCCTAAATTTATCCTGAATACCTATGACATATATTGTGCCCCAAACCCCATCCCAACTGGGTTGAATAAGGAGCTAAAACTAAGAAGCCAGAGAGATAGTACAGAATATAGGGCACTTGCCTTGCACACACGCAACCCAGGTTCCACAAAAGGTTACCCAAGCTCCACCAGGAGTGATTCCTGAGGGTAGAGCCAGGAGTAAGCCCTGAGCACAGGCAGATGTGGCCAGACCCCCACTAGCAACCAAGTGAAAATAAAATTTTAATGTAGAAAATTTGGGGGCCAGCGATAGCACAGCAGGTAGGGTGTTTGCACAAGGCAGATCCAGGTTCGATCCCTGGCATCCCATATGGTCCCCCAAGCACCTCCAGGATTAACACCTGAGCATCGCCGGAGTGTGACCCAAAAAAGCAGGGGAAAAAATGAATGAGAAACTGACATTGAACCTGGAAACTCCTTTTTCAAAGAGTCCTGGATAATTCTCAGGATCAGGAAAATTGAAAACTGATGACACAGTAAAGCAGGTTTCTGAACCCACTACTACCTTATTTCATTATTTACTCGCTGTTATCTCTCTGTGATTTCAGATGATAATAGCATCTATCTAAGAGTGCTTAAAGGAATATGACGCCATAAGCACAGCCTCTCAATAATGCCATCATCCCTGATTCTAAGCACTCTACAAAAATAGCAACCTTATTATTTTTGCTCAGCACTACAATTAGCCATTAAAGTGCCTGAGACGGAGACTGAAACTCAAATCTGACCATGTCCAAAGCTTAAGTGCCTGCACCCAGGGGAAAGGAGGAATTAAATGCCAGGAAACCTACTAAAGGAGAGAGAGACACTGGCGAAGTCTGTATCCAACAAGGGGTCAACTCCAAAATATATGAGAACGCAAACACAACTATGACCACCGCAGAAAACAAATTTAAAAAAAAGGGGCAGAGAATCTGAATGTCTGCTTCTTCCAGGAAGCCAAGTAGATGGCCAGCAGGCACAGGAAAAATGTTTATCACAGTTTATAAGGACTTCAATGCAAATCAAAACCACAACGAGCTATCACCTCGCACCTGTGAGAATGCCTATCATTAAAAAGACAAGAAACAACAAGTGTTCTTATGCGTGTGGCAAAGATACCCTCTTTTAGAAGCACTGTTAGTGAGAATGCAGGCTGGTGAAGCAACGTGGGCACAGGATGCCATATCTTCGCATCCAGCTTTTCCACGGAAGCAGTGGGATGAGATCCGCACCCTACACTACTCACTGGCTTATCGTCAATTCCAGCCTAAGACTCTAATTAGCCCCTTCCTCACTGCCTTTTGCTCTCCATAGCTGCTGGCGGCTGCCGGTGCAGAAGATCACATTTCCCACCTGAGTCAGAAGGTCCTGGAGTGCTGGCTTTGCAAAGGGCTCACATAACAATCTGGCAGGGCACAGCTGTTCTCCACAAGGGCATTAATAATACAGGCCTTTTCCGAAAACTCTGGCAAATAGTCTGATGTGACAAGTGAAAACATTGTGTCCAAACTCTCACTGCAGTTTAGGACAGAGGAGCCAAAATAACTTCCCCTTATCGGAGCTAAAAATCACAGAAGTGGTTCAGAGTTCTGCTGGAGGGGCCGGGAGTGGGGGCTGGGAAACTGAAGGAAACGACTGATGATAAAGACCTTAAGAGATGAGGAGGAAACTGTGTTCCTTCCCAATGAAGGGAGGTTTCAGTGGAATGTTTCAGAGGTCCAGGGAACAGAGATAGACGTCCATGTGAACTGCTAGCTAAGGAAGGAATTAGGCCTTGGATTTTTTATCTCAGCCACAGCTGAAAAACACAGCTGTCGCTACAGGGCCCTCGAGGCCTTGTAGAGAGCAGGCAGAGCTCCCCTCACAAACAACGGCAAGGCGGGAAGGACGAAACAGGCGCTTGATGCCTTTGTTGATTTGACCTATAATAGGCCGGGTATCAAGGCACACAGAAAGGCACATCGGTTCTGTAAATGAGTGAAGAAATATATGTCAATGTATTTCTAAAATATAGATCAAGAAATGTGTGATGTGGAGACCCAGATCCAGCAGCACCAGCTGGTAACTATGCAAACCCAGAGCGGGTCATTTCTTCCCTCTAAGCTCCAATGACATCAGAAAAATGACACAATGACTTGTACTATGACAGGTTCTTATTTTGTCTGTGTATTTGGAGGGGTTGGGGGCACACCTGGCAATGCTCAGGATTTACTCTGAGCATTTGCACTGGCGGTGCTTGGGAGAGCACATGGGATGCGGGGATTGAACCCGGTCGGCCTCGTGCAAGGCAAGAGTCTAACCCATCGTCCTATCATTCCAGCCTAAAAGGTTCTTAAAAGGACACCATGCAAAGGTATCCAAGTGCATGGATTGGAAAGATAAACCTTGTCAAAATGACCATATTACCTAGAGCAATTTTTAGATTCAACACAGTACTTATTGAAACCTCAACAGCACTTTAAGGAAATAGAACATTTGTCAACTGAAAAGAAGCCAAGAGAAAGCTGCTATTAACAATTAAATGATATATTTAAGGGTCTGTAAAATATTCTTGGTAAATAGCCAGCACTCAAAAAAATGGATTTTTAAAAAGTAAATAGATAAAAATAAATGGATTTTTCAGTATTAAATCTCAATCTGTAAAATATTAATAAGATCTAGAGCATCAAATCTCTTTCCAATACTTACACTGGGGAAGATGAGAAATGAAGGATAATGAAAGAGAATATAGGGGTCGGAGTGATAGTACAGAAGCTAAGGAGCTTGTCTTGCACACAGTCAACCAGGGTTCAATTCCCAGCACCACATATGGTCCCCGAAGCAGAGTTAGGCATAAACCCTGAGCACAACTCTAGGTGCGTCCCAAAAATAACGTAACATAAAACAATGAGGATAATCCAAGACTTCTATGATCATACCACCCTGTATAACATTGTGCAGTCACTTAATTCTCTGGGTCTCAATATCAAGTTGAGGACTTAGATTTGATAAGTGGTCTTTTAACTGTGGACTGAAATCCCAGCAAGTCTCTGGGAACCCAAAGGAGCTGTCTTAGCAAGCACGTGGGTTGCCATGGGCGCACTGGCCAGGTGGAGCCAGGATTGAGGCTCCCTCCTCTCATTCCCCAACCCCGCCCACCTCCAGTGACTCAGTGGGCATGACCACAAGCTGCACAGTTGCCTTTCACAACCGACCATGAACCAGGACTGATCAGTAACTCCAGGAACAATGACCAGAGGCACAACTACTACAGCTTCTTCTGGTGGCATGCTGTGAAGCAGCCACGCACCACGTTAACAAAACCACCCAGTTCAGGGTCAGGTCTTTGCCCGGACCTTTCCCATATATATGCTGCAATGATCAATGTGGCTGCAGCTGGCTACGGGAGCTGGTGTGGGGATAGGGAAGGGTGGGAGCTGGTAGCCTTTGGTGGCGGTAGGGGCACACTGGTGTGATGCTGCAAAGATATCTATAAATCACGGTGTTTTAATAAATAAATGGATAGATAAATAAATGGATGAATAAATGAATGAATAAGTAAATAAGTAAATAAATATATAGATAAATAGATAAATAAATAAATATAAGGAGATGTCCTGTGGTGGGGAGAAGGGAGACAAATGTTCTCTCACAGAATTTTCAGAAGCACCCTATGGAAGTCTTGCTTTGATTTTTTAATTTATTTAATTGAATTGGATAACCATGTGATATAGTTACAAAGCTATTCGTGATTGGGGTTCAGTAAGGAATATCCCAACACCCATCCCACCACCAGTGTATATTTCCCACCACCAATATCCCCAGTTTCCCACACCACCCCCATTCCCCCCCAAGCCTGCCTCTATGGCAAGCACTTTCTTCTCTCTCTCTCTCTTGTCTTTCTCTCTGTCTCTCTCTGTCTGTCTCTCTGTCTTTCTCTGTCTCTCTCTCTCTCTCTCTCTCTCTCTCTCTCTCTCTCTCTCTCTCTCTCTCCCTATTGGTTTGCAATACAGGTACAGATAGGTTATCATGTTTATCCCTTTACCTACTTTCAGCACACCATTTTTATCCAGAGTGAGCATTTCCAATTATCATTGTCACAGTGGTCCCTTCTCTTCCCAACTCCCCCAGCACTTGAAGCAGGTTTCTAATCTTCCTGGCCCTTGTTTCCCCTGTCCTGGTGTATTATTAGTCTCATACTATTTTTTTATACCCCACAAATGAGTGCAGTTATTTCATCTTTCCCTCCTTCTGGGAAGGCTTTCATCAAAAGGAACAACATCCTCACCCTGTGTCTGCAGCACTTTGAAGATTACTGCTCCCTCCAAGGTCACCAAGATCTTCCCAACTCTCTCAGAACCCAGTGCAGGACTAGAACAAGGCAAGTAGGTGTCTGGGGAACAAAACTGAACGAGGCCTTGACAGGGTTGAGCAAGCACAGAGCTGGCACCCGAGTCGGAAGCTCTCCTTGAAAAGTCCCAACCTAGTGTTAGCCCGACCCTGCTCTCCCCACCCCCTCCAGCCATTTCTTTTCAGTAGCTCCCCCTCACTTACCACTATGGCACTTGTTTGCTACCAGCCACCCTCTCTGGAAATCCCTCACCGCAGGCTTCTGCGAACAGAGTTCTGCTTCCTTTCCTTCCTCCTGGGCGAGAGGAGTGGACAAAGGGCAACGTAGAAGGGAATAAAAAAGCATTACCAGACAAGAGGGAAGTTCAGTTCCGGAGCTGGTGTTGGTCTGTCTTTGACTGCTAAGACTGAGCGGCTGGCTGGAGTGCACCCGGCAAGGAGAAGTGACTGGGACAGAACTTTTCTCCCTCACCTGGCAAGCCCCTTAGCACACTGCCCCTGACCAAGTCAGGTCTGCGTTACCTAAAAAGAATCCTGAGGTGTCTCTTAAAGTGTCCACTTCTCCCTTCTCTCCTCGGACAACAAGACCATCTCTCCCATCTCTGGTTCTTCATCATCACGCTGTCTCCAGAGAAAACAAATGGTGTCTTTGGGGATTTGTTCCTCTGAATCCAAATTCCTTGTTCTAGCACACAAGACAGGACTCCCACTGTCCTTTTCCTACAGCTTACAAATAACACCACCCAAGTACACAAACATACCCCCTAAACTAGGGCCTCCTCCACCACTACCTGCTGATTGTACATGCCTTTCCTCATAGACCTGGCTCTCACCCCAATACTACATGTCACACCAACTCTCTGCTTTCAAGATTCTGAATCTGGCTAGCCTTGGAGAAATTTCAAGCTGTCTGAGGATGTTAGAAAACACACTTCCAGGGGCGAAGCAATAGTACAGCGGGTAGGGAGTTTGCCTTGCGTGGCAGAAACCGGGTTCGATCCCCTGGCATCCCATATGGTCTCCCAAGCACCACCAGGAGTAATTCCTAAGCAAAGAGCCAGAAGTAACCCCTGAGCATTGCCAGGTATGACCCAAAAAGCAAAAAAAAAAAAAAAAAAAAAGATCAGATCAGAGCGATAGTATAGTGGGGAGGGTGTTTGCCTTGAATGAGGCTGTTCGATCCTCAGCATCCCACATGGTCCCCTGAGCACTGCCAGAAGTGCAGAGCCAGGAGTAACCCCTGAGTATCACCTGGTGTGACCAAAAAAAGCAATTAAAAAACATTTCCCTCTTTCTTCTCAGTGAATAATTTCAATGCAACAGCAGATACCGAAAAAGCAAGGACTTGTCCTCAAGAACCACAGGGCAGGGGTCAGAAAGACACAGATAGCACAGGGGTTAAGATGTTTTATTGCGTGGCCGGAGCGATAGCACAGCCGGATGGGGCATTTGCCTTGCATGCGACCGACCGAGGTTCAATCCCCGGCATCCCATATGGTCCCCCAGGCACCACCAGGAGTAATTCCTGAGCGAAAAGCCAGGAGTAACCCCTGAGTGTCGCTGGGTGTGACCCAAAAAAAGCAAAAAAAAAAAAAAAATGTTTTGTTGCTTTGTTTTGAGACCACATCTGCTGATGCTCAATTCCTGACTCTGCACAGAGGGCTCACTCCCGGCAGTGCTCAGGGGACATAGGGGATGCCATGACTGAACCTGGGCAAGCCATGTGCAAGGCAAGCACCTTATCTACTATACGATCTCTCTAGCCTCCAGGGTTGTTTGTCTTAAATTTGTTCAATCTGGTTTGAT